>JBBMJM010152410.1:0-10594 GCA_037832705.1 Centriscus cristatus
CACACACACACACACACACACACACACACACACACACACACACACACACACACACACACACGCACACACGCACACAGGCACACATGTCACTGGACAGTAAATGTAGCTGACAGTGGAGTTGTGCTGCGCTCAAGTGGAAATGCTCTGTAACTGCATGAACGCGACACCATGGAAACCCCACCCCGTGGGAAAAAAAGACTGTGGTGTTGTTGAAGACCTGTCCTGTGACTTTTCCCTGCAGAGTTCTTGTCTGAGTGAGGCCGATCACAGCTCTGTTTGGTCGTCTCTCTCCCTCTCTGCTCACATAAGAGGCGTTCTTGCTCCACTACAAAGCTCTCCAGTCCAGACAGAGACATGCCGTTAAGCACCTACCGGTACACAGCAGCAGGGAGGAAGAATAATCAATCAGAGATGGTGATGATCAATATATGATGAGCTATATGTGAACTATGACAACTTACAGTGCTGCCTTCACTCAAGCAGTAAGTCACTTTTGGATGCAGGTCTGGGATGTTGAGTGATGGGGAAATCTTGCTTGGGAACATAAGCCTCCTGATGCATGAGGCACAAAACAACAACTCCATTAAAGATGGAACCTAGAAAATGTAAGTGGAGCAGAAAGAGTGATAATAATACTAATCCAATTCTTGTTGTTGTTGTTGTTGTTGTTGTTGTTGTCGTTCCGTGGTCATCACAAGTCTCACCTGTACTTTCTGCTGTCCATCGTTCTGCCTTCAGCGTCTCCCTCAAGGTCCTCTAATGGACTCAGCGGCTCCGGATGAGGAAAGGCTGTCTTCAGCGTGTCTAAAGCATTTTCCATCATCTTTAACAGCAAATTGGCGTAAATGTGAGACACAGTCCCAGTGATACCAATGAACATACATCATGCACTCCACTGAATGTTAAAGTTTGACTGGGAAAATATGATCACTTGCATTCCTGCATGGTGCCATGTATATATTATAATGGATGTAGCTGGACAAACAACAAACAGAGTTTGCTCTTGCGATAGGTACAATCTCTCTTACCTTGTCAATTCTTGACTTGACAAAAGGTTTTCTTTCAAAATAGGTGTTAGCATCTGAACTGAGAGCTAAGAATTCCTGCATGTCCTCACTGTTGGCTGTCTCTGGTATGCTGCTGAGTTGCTATAAGAAAGGCATGAAGCAAAGTAACATTCTACAAGTCACATTCGATAAAGAAAGACTAAGGTCCAAAAACGTACTTTGAGAAATTTATCCAGTAGATCTTTCCGGGCTTCAACCTTTTCGCTGTCTGCATTCCCAAATGGAAGGTCAGGGAAAATTTTCTTTGGGCCTTTTACGTCTGAAATGCATGACATTGACTGATGATGGCACATTTGTCAGTAGGTTATTTGCAAGCAGACGCCGTTCAACACTTTCTCACTCTTGATGAATTTCTTGACATCAGGCTTCTCCTCCAAACGTGTTTGCAAGTTGAGAAACTCGCTGTATCGGCGGTTGACAGAGTGAGAGCTGACAGGGTGTAAAATGTTTTCATTGTTGGCCGCCGTCTCAAACTGTAAAACAGAAAACGTGAGTGAGTCATATCGAGACGTCGGTCAGGGATCAGCAATTGTCTAAGATTACCTTGATCGTGTACAGAGTGCAGGGATGAGTGCAAGTTCCACGGTGATCTTTCGAAGTAACCGTGCCGACGATTTGCATATTCTGGATGCTCGAAGTCGTGGCAGGTTTGCTGGGAGCATCTAAATTGTAGGGTGATAGGCAAAGTCTTCTTGGAGGACCAACTGTGGGTTTTTCTTGAGCAATGCCCGCTGGCCACTGGGAATCCTCCGGCACCACCGCATTGGGGCCAAAAGGTTTCAGCGGACCAAAGCAGCCATAGGCCTCTTCGTCTTTTAAAGCCATCGCACTACAGAAGTTGGTCGGGGGACTGCAATCGCACAAGCCTCGGGTCAGGTCTTCCTCGGAGTCGGACTGAGTCAGCGTGTCCATTGGGAGCTTCTTGGACCCAGACAGGTCGGGGTAGTCTCTCAGTGTGAGCGAACAGCAGTTAACCTTGTGTGGTGAGAGAAGACCCGCATGGCAGAGCTGTGCCTTCCCAGCCGACGACAGGCTAACCATGCTGCTCTGAGAGGTCAAAGTCTCAGCTCTGAGGTCAGAGCTGCCCATGCTGTCGAGGTCAGCCGGGTCAGATGATGACAGCGACCGGCAGGTCACCCAAGACTCCTGCTGGACTGGACACCTGTACTGGACACCCAGAGGTGACACATACAAGCTGATGTCCTGAGGCTCTCTGGACCGGGTGAATATATCAACAATGGTTTGGTTGAGCCAGTCAGGATCAGACAACCTGCTGATCAGTGGCAATAACACATTGCAAGTGATCAGTTCAGTGACCATGTATCCTCCAGTCCTGGTTTCCATCTGAGGATATGGAACAAGCACGTGTAAGACCAGGTTAACCAGAGCTCTTGAATAGCTGAGCTCAACAGCTGCACAGCTCACAGCTGGGTGAGGAGTCTCCACTTCCTTGTAGAGCTCCCAGAGAGTGGTGTTCTCCCTCTGTGTCGATTGCATCTGCTTTGCTCTCATGTAGCTCTGCAGGTGGCAGCCATACAGCTCCAAAAGCCGCTGAACCAAGGCTTTTCTGTCCAGTATCCGCGCTCGCTCCTTCAGCTCCATCACTGACTCCAGCATCGAGTTACGGACCGCACATTCAAACTCTCCCTCCACCTCTGGCAGCAGAGTACGATACCAGGAGGACACAAAGTCACGTACTGCTTTGTTGACAGCACCGTGGATCTCATGGTTCAACCTCCACTCGTGTTCTGCTGAATAAAGAGGTGGAGTCACATTGCCAAGAGGCAGAAAGTGCTCTAGATGGAGGAGGCTGTTGGCATCCAACACGGCACGGGACCCGAGCCAACTGCCGAGGACCACCAAGAGACTGGTGAAGATGCAGAGGAGCCAGACGTTGACAAGAAGATGGAAGAGGACAAGCCATGCCAGGACAGCTCCAAGCCCCAACAACCTCCGCTGTCCAAGTAACTCTGAGAGAGTCCAAGAGTTGGAACGCTGTGATGAAGGCATTACAGCCAGCAGATGAAATGTGTCCTGACGAAAAAGGATCATGTTTTAGCTTGGAACAGTAATAGAACAGTTACAACTTTTAAGGTTGTATACGTACTGCAAATGTTTTATTCCTTTTAGACACACCCACAGACACACCCAAAACACACCTACCCGTGTGTGACAATTGTGTCCAGTTTAAATCCCAATTTTTTTTGTAATTCTTTTGTAATTGTTTCTTTCTTTCTATGTCCACTGTTGGTGCTGCTCATCTTGCACCATTACATTACTTATCTTTGTCCAGAGGGAGTTCCACAGCCATTTCCATTTATGCATCATTTGTAATATTTGTTTGTATTTCACTCACATGCTCTACACATCTATTCATTATCCTTTTGGCTAATTTCTGCATTCTAGCTCATGTATTCCCACTGCTAGTGATCAATGTAACGATTGTGAACCCTAATACCAATACTGATGTGAGTGACAAGTTAAGTTCTTTAGTCACAAAAAGCAGATAAAACAGACAGACAAACAGGGATCTTACCTTGAAGCTATGTCAAAACAAAAGCACAAACCTACCAACAATACATCACAGTGGTGCGATGACTGAGCCAAGGTGAATGCAGCTCAGCGTTTATCCGCCATTCCGGGCGTTGCCGTGGTTTCTATCGGAGATGGTCCTGTAGTTTGACTGTAACTGTACAGGTACTGCTGTTTTACTTATTGAAAAACAATAAAAGTAAATTGACCAAACACTCAATGATCCTCCACTGCCTTTCCTACATGTTCGATGTAGATCTGCTACCTGGATGGTTCACAGGAAGACAGAATGTAAGAACTTAATCCTCCAACGAGATTATCTGGCTCAAATCCAGATGGACAACAAGCTGTGTCCTTACAAAGTGTTCACACGTTCACAGCTTTTTGATAATACACAGTATTACACAAAATGTGTAGACTGACTATCTATCTAATAAGAAGCCATTGGACTTGAGATGCATTTCCAGATGCACTATGACACGGACAGGGTCATAGACAGACAAAGTAACTTGACCCAGAAACCCAGAAACCATTGTCTCGTACCATGTCATTTCTCTTGTTAATTCATCATCAGCGGCAGTCACAGCAGTGAAAGGTACGATCAAAATTAAAAAAAAAAAAATGTTGCGAAAGATAGTGACAGATACGGATTAAAATGGAATAAAACGAAATGGAAGAAACATTTGTAGAAGATATCAAACAGAATAAGAGATCTATTCCAAACTCTAATTCTAACCACAGAATGATGGATTCCTCAAATTCTGTTCAGTGCGATGAAGCCACTCAGGAACATTATGGATCTCGATGTCATGGATGAGTCCATGTAGTCATCTTGCACTGCGCTAACTACGTCTGTTCACAAATTCACAGAGAAGGGAACGCAGTCCGTTTCTTCTCCCTGTGACATCTCTGGCTACGACCTCCAACCACAGGACTGGGCCAGAGTTTAACAGCTGACCTGCTGAGCAACCAGTGCTGCTGATCACCATCGCAACAATCAAGTGAGAGGGTTGCCCCACCAGGGTACATGCATCTCAGGATGGCTCTGGAGGTTCCAGAGATCGTCCAGAACCTTCACTCTACTGATGATGATCACCATCCAACAACCTTAGAACGACGCGTGCGCCGGAGACCCACGCTCTCAAGTAACGCTTGCCACGCTAACATCAGAGTCACAGGAGCAGACGACATGAGAAAAGACATAAGAAAGCATCAAGATACCTCACCACTCATTTGCACAACCAGACAACATGGACGTGGAAGTTATGGGGTTTAGACCTTATGAACTCTACTGCAAAGCGGATGTCCGTGCTCATCCATGCAGGAAATGTCTGCTATAAGGACGGTGTCTCTACAAAACCTCACTGCACTGGATCACATTCTGGCCTGAATTTGTGATAAAGAGATATTACAGGCAACAACAAGGTCCCTGAGTCTCATGCATGATTATCAAATCATTTCTATTAAAGTGCAAAGACTTCATATAATATATTATCTACTACTATTATCTACTACTACTATGTTGTAAGTAAAATACATCACTTGTTCTTAGTTTCATTCTTACTGTGATCCCAATTTCATTGCATTTACAGACTTGTTCTATTCTATTCCATTCCACTTTATGTTTGAAGTGGAAACCACAGAATCACATTAATCATATTACAGTACGAAGGTAAATTAATCAACAGACAATCAAAAATAATATCATCATGTTATTGCTAATGTTGGGCTGGGACAGGTTTTTTTTTTTTTTTACCCTTTTTAAGATCTTTATTTTGCGTCACAATAACATAACCCGGAAACGGAATAAGCGGCAGAAAATGAATGAAATGAGTGAATGAATGACATAATTCTGACCCACAAATGGATCAGATACAAATTGCAGCTTACATGCGATCTAATATACAAAAATATGTAATAATACAGAACAAAGGCGATGTAAACGACCACAAAATAGTTCCACGTGATATCGTAACGTAAATGGAACTCGGTCTGGCGCGTGTTTGCATCTCACATATTTGCAGTGGGCGCTGACGTCAGATGGTTACATAATCGGCGCGGCAGCGGGAGCAGCAGCACTGTTGACGCAGTGGAGAGGAAGCTGCTCCGTCACCGTCTCCTCCTCCGACATGTCTCCTGTGAAGTCATCAGGTGAGATCCGACAGTGCGTCTGTGTTGGACTGTTCACCTGCGGATGCTGGAGAATCAGACCTCTGGGTCTTTGCTGCATGACTGAGGACCGTGTGTGTGTGTGTGTGTGTGCGCGCGCGCGCGTGCGCGCGTGCGAGAGAGATATTTTTTTATTATTATTTTTACAAAAATGCATCTACATGTTTATATTTTTACATTCAACTCAACAGAAGTTCTTATGTATAACATAAACAAATAAATTATTCAGACAGTGAAAGAGAGCAACCCGCAACTCTGTCAGAGTACAAAATGTTCTGTGGTGTAATCTTTCACTTCAGCGGGCTGCTCGTGTCTGACTGTGTTGTGTTAATATGGAGGAATGCGGAGCTCAGGATCAGCCACAACAACCGTCAGTCCATTCCTGCTTGGTGTGGTAGAACTTGTAGCACTTCCCTTCATATTCTGACAGAGACCTCTGTCCACAGTACAGTACAGGGGAATGTGTGGGAGAATCTCAGGCATCAGATTTCAGTGTCAAGTAGATCTCGTGTCGACAAACGTGAGGAGAAACCAAACAACAGAAGGAGACCCAAGGACCTGGCTGCACACACAGTCTTATTGAAGTTCAATTCAACGTATTTCCGATTCTGATCCAAATGTGTTGATGTTCGTCACGTGTGCTCTCTCTGGTTGACTGTTGTTATTGAATTGGTGAAGAAAGGGATATTACAGGCAACAACAAGTTCCCTGGTACCGAGCAGTCTCAGGTGCAGTCAAGCAAACGAAATACACAAAATAAAACGAGTGTGAGATGAGGACCGATAGTCCGCGGTTAATGAGGAACGAGTTTTCAGTGTGATCACGGATGTGTCGACTGCAGATGATGCCAAACCTGTGGACAAGAGCACGACCAAAGAAGGTTCCACCACAACTGTGAAGGGGCTGGAGTGCATCGCTTCCCTGGTCTCCACCGTGGAAGAGACCCTCGAGCCGATCTCCACCCAAATCCAAGGAATCATTCCCTCCTGGATCAATGGCAGCCTCCTGCGCAACGGCCCGGGGAAGTTTGAATTCGGAAACACACGGTGAGTTTGAATGATCATCATCTGTCTGCACAAAAACATCCCGGCTGAGTAGATCCTCTCGCCACAGCTACAACCACTGGTTCGACGGGATGGCTCTGCTTCACCAGTTCAAGGTGGAGAAAGGCCAGGTGACTTACAGGAGCCGCTTCCTGCGCAGCGACGCATACACAAAGAACAGCGAACGGGACCGCATCGTCATGTCGGAGTTCGGTACGCTGGCCATGCCAGATCCCTGTAAAAACTTCTTCCAGCGCTTTCTCTCCCGCTTCGAGATGATAGGTGAGTTGTCTTTAAACTATGTGTGGCCGAAGAGACTGGTGATGGAACGTGACCTGGACAAATATGTCACTTTGCTTTCCAGTCGCTCTATCTATGATAGAGTGCAGTGTGCAGAGGTGATAAACCAGACAGGAGCAACTGTTTCAGTTGGATTTCTGCTCTATTGTCCTTTTGTATTTTAGAGCCCACAGACAACGGCAACGTGAGCTTTGTCAAGTACAAAGGGGACTATTACGTCAGCACAGAGACCAACTTCATGCACAGAGTCAACCCCGAGAACCTGGACACACTAGAAAAGGTAGAAACTGCACAAAGTCCAGCAGAGTCCGGTGCAGCTCGATCGCATGTTGACCCCCTCCCGCTGTGTCTCCAAGGTGGACTGGAGCAAGTTCATCGCTGTGAACGGAGCCACAGCTCACCCCCACTACGACTCTGATGGGACGACATACAACATGGGCAACTCGTACGGAAGCAAAGGTCGGCCCCCTCTTGGATTGGATGATTTAAAGCACAATTGTTCTTGGAGCATTTTTGGAAAAGAACAAAGATGTGTAACATGTGTATTAACATGTACTATAAACATTATACATGTAATTATTACCACAAAGATACAGCTTACGTAAGTACCTAAGGACAACGTTGAGACCAGAGCAGATGTTCTGGTCTAAATATATGAGATTAATGTTTAACTTGATCGTGTTTTCATGCAGTAGACAGCAGATGTTACAGGTTCGATGCTGGATGTGAGCCAGCGACCCGTTCTTTGACCATCCAGTGAATAGTTGCCAATTTCCAGAGCTTACTGCCACTTCAGTTTCAGGAAACATTTTCCAGCGCATTGCAACCCTATTTTTACAGTGGTAACTGAGATTCGGAGTAAAGGGGGGGTGAATGTGACCTTTTGTTCCTTGGCAGCAGACATGTTCACTGTTGATTGTCAGACGTAGTCTCTATAAAGTCTCCATTCGCCTGCGTCAGGAGCCCTATACAACATCATCACCGTGCCTTCCGAAAAGTCTGATGCCAAAGATACACTACATGGAGCCAAAGTTCTCTGTTCCATCGTGCCCGCAAACAAGTCCCATCCATCCTACTACCACAGCTTCGGTAAGCTTCCTCCTCATCCTCAGTGTTTTTTTCCCCCCACCGATCATCCGCCGCCCTCAGTAACACCTGTGCTTCTTTCAGCCATGTCTGAGAACTATGTGGTGTTCATCGAGCAGCCCATTAAGATGGACCTGCTGAAGATCGTGACATGCAAGTTGAGGGGGAAGGCTCTGAGTGAGGGCATTTACTGGGATCCCAAAGTGGAGACCGTCTTACATCTGGTTGACAAGCGCACAGGCGAGGTGAGACGGACCGTTTGATTAACGGTTAAATCAGGACGCCAGGTTTCAAGTCTCATGACCGGACTCGTCGTGTTTCCTGTGTCTTAGGCCAGCTCAGTGAAGTACTCCACCAAGGCGATGTCCACCTTCCATCAGATCAACGCCTTTGAAGAAGATGGATTCCTCATAGTTGACATGTGCTGCGCAGACGACGGCCAGGCCATCAACAACTACCTCATCCAGAACTTGCGCAAGTCAGGCGCCGCCTTAGATGAGGTCAGTGGGAATGAAGATACGCACGTGTCCATTTCATTCAAAAGTTTTCCGCTATGAACGAACTTCGGAGATGCATCTCACGCTGCATCTTTCCGGGGTCCGTGCCCTCCAGGTGTACAACTCTCTGTGCATGGCTTTCCCTCGCCGCTTTGTGTTGCCCCTGAACGTGACCGATGAAACACCAACAGGCCAGAACCTGAACACTCGGCCCTTCAGTACGGCGACATGTGTGAAAACCGGCAGAAATCAGGTCAGTCGGACACTTGGGACGAGGTTAGTTGGGAATTCACGAACTGAAGAAGAGTAAAACAAATGAATGAGTTTGTTAGAACAAACACAAGCTGCTGCTCAGGGAGCCAACGACAAAAACTCTGCTGACTATACAGGACCGTTGATCCTCTTTTTGTTCGTAGGTCTTCTGCCACCACGAGGATCTCCATGGAGATGACCTTCGTGAGTACGGCGGCATGGAGTTCCCCCAGATCAACTACGGCAAATACAACACGCGGCCGTATCGCTACTTCTATGGCTGCGGGTTCCGGCACCTGGTGGGGGACTCCCTGCTCAAAATGGACCTGCGAGACAAGACATTTAAGGTGTGTGTGTGTGCGTGTGTGTGTGTGTGTGTGTGTGTGTGTGTGTGTAAAAACACCTGGACACTTCACGTAACAAACAAGCATTGTTGCAAAGAAAAATCCATCATCTCTTTTTTCAAATAGATGATTATCTCTTTATGCTAAGCTGATGCTGACCATGATGCATGTGACCTCAGGTCTGGTACCAGAAGGGTCTCTACCCATCGGAGCCGGTGTTTGTGCCATCTCCCGATGCCGTGGACGAGGACGATGGCGTCATTCTCTCCGTGGTTCTCACCCCCTCCCAGGTAAGCGTTGGATCATCGGTACTGTACAGCTACGGCGGGTTTGTTCTACTGATGCTCGTTTGTTAGTGACGAGAAAGTTACTGCAGGAGAGTAACGTGTGCCACAGTGTAAACAAGAAAACACATGTCAAGAGATTTTTGACTTTTTTACAGTGCACAGGCTCCTCAGGAGAGAGAGAATGTCATCATTTTAAAATATAATTTACAAACATTTCTGTCAGCAGGAATTTTGCTCAGGCCCAAACAAAATGCGTGTTTGTGGTGAAATACAAATTTTCATATTCATTTTGGGAGGAGTACATCAACGGTCCATTAGAGTCCATTTAGAATTTTTGTTTCGTTTTTGACGTTTAGCAGTTTGTAAATGAAGTCTAATTTTTTGTATTGACCATACTGTACATTGTGATCATTTCACATTCATCAGTGTGTTTTAGTGTGATAGGTCATTACACACAATCTCTTTGTTTGAACACTTTCTTGGTTGGTTTTAAAATCAAAATATTTCTCAAAATATTTTCTCAAATAAATATTACAACGTCATGTAACTGTCAGCAGGACTTTTCTCAACAGTTGATGATGTTTGTCTCGTTGGAACTTTCTCGCTCCAAGGATGTTTTAGATTGTGTTTTTGTATTCTATTTCATATTCTCAAATCTTTCTCTCTAGGACAAAAGAACGTTCCTCCTGGTCTTGGATTCCAAGACCTTTGAAGAGCTGGGACGAGCCAACGTGCCTGTGAACATGTCTTATGGCTTTCATGGTACCTTCAAGGCCTCAGCATGAGTGTTCTCCAGAATGTTCTGCCATTCCATGTTTGTCTGAAGAATAATGTGACAGCGCCAAAGCAGCATTGGTCACACTGTTATATCCAACACGATATATCCACGGTACTAGACACTTGAGCTGAATGTAATGTTCTGTTCGCTGCGGTCGGTGATTTTCTTAAACCTTTGTAGAGTTAATAATAGACTTTTTAAACTTTTTTTAAAATAACTTTCTCAAGTCTTGGTGGTAC
>JBBMJM010152421.1:0-10594 GCA_037832705.1 Centriscus cristatus
TGTGTGTGTGTGTGTGTGTGTGTGTGTGTGTGTGTGTGTGTGTGTGTGTGTGTGTGTGTGTGTGTGTGTGTGCAGGAATCATCAAGGCATGACAGAGTAGACAAACAGGATGTGGATCATTTTGAGTCAATGAAACCAAAGGACGGTAACACAGATCTTTGTCACAAAAACTAGAAGATTGAGGAGGAGAACGAGACGGCAGCTGCATTCACACCAGCCTCGTACAAAGTATCACTGTAAATATTTTCAGTTTTAAACGCTTCAACAGCAGCAGGATAGTTTTGCGAGCGATTCCAATGAAAGGTGGTCGGTGTCCCTGTCCTCCCTATAAGAGTTGCTGTGTTTTACCCTGATTTATAGCGTTCCCTGTTACTTTCCCTCTGTGTTCTATAGTAAATCAGACAGGAATGTGTACATGTGAGGACAAGGAGAACACTATGTCCTCGCCAAAACAAGGTCGTACTCCTAGTATCCTCTGGGAGTCCCTCTGTCTGAGGTTTTAGGGTCCGAACCAGCTTCATTACATGTCCCACTATACTAGTATATGTGACTTGTCTTTGAAGGTGCCATAAAGAGTTCTGGACTCGTCTTATCGATTTATTGCATGTCCAGAAAATGAGTCATTCATCCTGCAAAACTTCCCTGACTGAACATGAAATGAGCCACATACAGTAAGTTGATGAAATAATTACTAAGCTCAACAAATGGTAGAAATCTTAGACTTGCCAAGAGCCATTGGCTTCCTCATTTGAACATCCTCCCGCAAACCACATACTGCATAGAATATTTAATGTTTTTCAGACTAAATGTTGGATTCCCATAAAATGTGAGAACATTATTTAGACTAAACTGAAATATTCTACCCATATTCATGTTGTCTCACTGCGTATTACATCACTGCTCCTTAACAGACGCACAATACATTTATTTGGTTCCCAAAGTCACTACACTTGTAATTAAACTTGGTGTCATTGAGCTGCTCGGTCCGCTGTCCAGTAATCACAGCAGCCATGATTTGAAGTGTGATGTTTTTAGAAGGAGCTCGTTTCAGTGAGGAATGAGCAGAGCGGTGGAGGAACCTCAAGTGCCCTCTCTGCCTGTGTATCGGGCTTTCACTGGTGCTGGTGCCGCGCCAAGGAACAGTAAATATACCAATTATGGTTTCGTTAATTCTTGTCTGCGAATTGAAACAAATGTAACTCGTCTAGTCAATCAGAATGTCACGTCATTATCTTTTTCCTTGTTTATTATTTAGGACATGAGGAAGCGAGGCGTTAAAGCTGGTGTCATTTCCCCTTAGTACATCACATGAATGATTTCTGACCAAACTTAGACGTCATCATGTCATTTCTCAGAAAGCAGTTTAAATGTTTTAATCCGCAAACAATGCCGACCCGCATGCTCCTAAACGGACTCTCCACACTCATAATGCGTGTCAGTGATAGATTGTGCAACGCTGCCCATGTGAAGTCATAATTCAGCTTTTGAGAAGCGAAAGAGCAGCGCAACAACAGACGCCTGCATCACCCGACCGTCTCTGGTCTTTGTGAGGAAGTGTTGTGTAACCGCACAGTGGGGTTTAGATTAGCCTGCTCTCTGTTTCTTGTAAAGCCTGAGATGCCATGACAGACTGACTCTGTGTGTCAGGAACCTGGCGCTGCTACCACTCATCTCGCGTCAAAGTTTGGTTTCCTTTTATGTGTGTGTGGTCTGTTTACGCTGGTTCATGAGAAAACGTGGCACGTCACCCTTCAAAACCTAGATGTTTACATGATGAAGTCAAGCCAGTAAATGAAAAACACAAATTAGCATGAGAGGGAATATTTTCCTCCACTGAGCTGCCTCATCCTGTGCGTGTGCTGCAGGTCGCTGTCGTTGTGGATTAAAACTACCACTGTCTCTGCTGAGAACTCTCCACAGCCCTCAAACTACGTTACGTCTACTGTTACATCACACGCAGGAAACTGACTCTATTCCCATCGGAGGATGACAGATCCAGCTTTCTTACGCTCACACACAAAGAGTTAAACTCACATGGTCTCAGCTCCTCTGGTCTGGTTTGTGTGGGCAGATACGACCTCAACTGATGTCAAATGGCTCTGAAGCTCGGCTCTGTGCACCTGCGTTGAAGACGGTAGTTCGCCCCAATAATCCTGCATCAACAGATTTAGTCTGGCCCATGAAGAATGTATACTTTTTGTAGGAAAACACATTCTTAGCGGAATTTAAGTGAAGACGAGACAGTGACCTCAGGAACCGATGCACCCTCCCTCCTCTTGACCACCTCAGACGTTGGTGTGTTTATGCTTGAGCGCTGCAGTCCGCCCTCATTTGATGTATATGAACGGCACACTGACGTGTGTGTCCAGCGGTATGTGTATCCGTGTGTGTTCTCGTGTCTGCGCCACCGGCCGTCTGAGGGCCCATCAGAAAGGTCCTTGTGTCCTGGTGGAGGCAGTGGAAATCCCCTCTTACATCGTGGTGCTGCTGTTTGTCTGTATTTGGCTTTCAAATGCTTTTTCCCCGCTCCTTCTTGAAGCAACGGAGGCGGTACACAGTGCACGCTGCTGTAACGAAGAAATAGCTGGTGTAATTACTGGGGATAGAAAAAAAAAGTATGTTAAGTGGAGTTTGTAAATGTAATCCACTGCAGCAGGCGCAAACTACAGCTGCCTCTTTAGAGCAAACGGCAAAAAAAGTTTCGTTTCGAAAGAAAAAAATATATATTTTTTTTCAATTTTCAGGGTTTATGAACAGTAAATCAAGAAAATCAAAAATTTTCAGACATTTTCAGAATGCTGCAGCCAGGCTTCGAACTCGGCCTCTCTCCAAGCTCATCTCAGAATCTATTTTAATATTTTAGTTTGTACCTATCCAGTCATCCATGGTCTCACTCTCCCCTACATCAACGAGTCGATGTGTACAGAGCTGCTACCTCTGGCTTGTTATTTAAAAAAAGCTGAAGACATCTTTCTGCGCTGGCATTTCTTTAATCACTTTGAACTGCCGTTTTCTCTGCATTAAACGGTTCTTTGTTTGCTGTGATTTCTTATCTTGATATTCTGCCGTTTTATTCTGTAAGACTTTTTTGTCATTTTTGGCAGTGTTTATCTTTCTGATAGGAAAATAACTCAAAAAGTTCTGAACATACAGTATATTAATGAAATGTTCAGTAAATACTGCTAATGGACCAGGACCAGATGATTAAATGTTGATCTGGAACCATCTGGATCCAGGAAGCTATTGGAGGATTCTTCCTTCCTTGTCACATAGGGACATTTAGAACTCAACAACAGCAGCAGTGGACTGTCTCTGTGGCCCAGTGGTCAGTGGGTCTGTCTGTGAACACGAAAATGAAGAACAAAGAGAAAAACATTGATCAGAGGTCAGGATTTGTGTAACAAGGTTGCTTTTTAATCCTTATTTGATTATTATGCATGATCAGCGAATTTATTCTAGGGGATAAAATGAATGAATGGAGGACGAGAATATTGGGTGGAAATCACAATATGGGAGGTAAATGAGCTGCCTGGTGGAGGTCTGCTCTTTCTGAGGGATTTTTTAGTTTTATATCTATGACTAGGTCTGGGATATAAATAAACTTTACTTTTACCTAACCATTATCTGTGCCTGTGTATAATGAATTGATGGATGTTCACACAGACTCACTGGGTTTAAAACAAAACACGAACAATACAACAGCATTCAGAAAATAAAAGGAGGTCAGCACCGGACTGAGGTAAAGATTTGGATTGTTGTTGTTTTCCTGAAGGGCAGGGATCAAAGTAAAACTGTTATACAAGCGTTATAGTTAAGTGGATCTGGCAGTGACCCGCTGTGTGGATTTCTGAGGGGACCCGCAAAAAATTGGTCTTGTGACGAGTTTTAAATCCTGACTCACTAAACCAGATTTTAAGCCTTGAAACTTTTTTTTTTTTGGAAATGTCAAGAAAGTATGTCTCTGGTTTTCCCTTGACGCCACGTCAGTATCATACACACACACACACACACACATACAGTACTGTACTGTCATGCACTTGCGTCAGTATGATTTCAGATTGAGATGTAACCAACAACACGAAAGCTCGGCTTCACGTCGACACCCTAGTTGACATAAGACTGTGTGGTGCTTTAATCACCACAACCAGCCGTGGATGACAGTGCTGCATGAACCACTTTACTTTGGCTAACTTCCTTAAACACTGAAAATACACATTATCCTCCGCAGTTGACCAGAATTCCACTCTGCCAGAAGAGTGGAATTCAAACAAAAACTCCCCACCATGGTTATTGAATTTAATCTGTCATTGACACAGAATTCAATTGTGGTTCAAAGCCTCAACTTTTAATCCTGTAATTATTTAAATGGTCTTTGGTGCCATTAGGATCAGTTTCTTTTGAGCAAAAGAACTAAGTGCTGTGGAAGCTTGATTTGTTCACCAGGAGAAAGTCACAATCAACCAGGTATTGGAAATGGTCCCAACACCCTCCCTCGAACACGACATTTGTCAAGAAGATGAAAGATGTTTTGGTTTTTCCTCAAGACACATTCTCAAATAAGCATGAGATGGTTGAAAATATGGGAATTACTTTCACCTGTTACACAACCGATGAAAGATGAGCTGGTTTCATCTGACAGGATCAACAGGACCGTTACAGGATCCACAGCCAGGACCACTGGTATGTTTCTTCTCGTCTGAGCAGAGTTTAAAAGTTCACTGGAGAGAAAATGACCTTTCCACTGCTCCTAACACAAACCACGTCAAACGAGTCGGGGAGAACTGGGAAGAAACGTTTGAACGAGTGCAAGTCAGTTCAATGCCGGACACTTGCTGAGTTGAACTGAGTGTGCGCACGCACACACACACACACACACACATTCAGTCCCTTTCTATCTGGAACTACCCGCATCAGAGTGAGGGACGGCTTCGGGCAGGCTGCCAGGTGCCTCTCGTGTTTGGGAGAGCAAACAGACTCATGTCTTTGATGGCGAGAAGATCAGAGCAGGGGACACATTCTACGTGGCCACGCTAAGGTCGGCGCGGTGCACACCCTGCAGCCATGTTGTGCTCTGCAGCTAGGAGACCCAGAGTATACACAATGCAGGGGCGGCAGACAAGTGTGCGTGCATGTGTTTGCGTGTGTGTGTGCACAACCCCTGGTTCAACTTTCCGACAGCCTCGCTCCAAACTCGCCTTGCAGGCGCACTTCACCGAATAAGACAACTACATCAGCGGAGCAGGGCTGTAATATTGACTCAGAGTTCACGTAAGAGCATTTCAGCTTTTTAGTCAACAGCAGGCTAATGAATGTTTGTGTGCGTGTGTGTGCATTCAATCTTTTAACTTGTGCTGATTCAGTCATTTTATATTTCCTTTTCATGCATTTTCTGTCTGACAAAACAAGCTCTGCAAATTAAGTTGTTGTTAATAACTGTCATGAAATGCTGAAATGAAAATGGACAAATGCTTAAACCATAGCATGATCGCATTGCACACAACATTAAAGTGCATCTGATATAGTTTAAATGTGATTCCAGGCCTTGTAAATATTCACCGTATGACCAGTCTCATTCAATAAAGATGATCATCATGTTAGTCATATGCTCTGTCCTTAGCTCAGGCCTGATTCCTATCTCCTATATCCTGAGCTGAACTTCTTCGCGGAGCTCTGCAGCCGGGTACCACCTCTAGTGATTCCCTCTCCTCAGCAGCAGCAGCAGCAGCCTCCCCAGCACGATTTGTGGGTGGATTTTGCCTGGGAGTGGCTGAACTTCTCCATGTGTGCCCTCTTCTCTGACAGCGTGTTTCTGTGTGCCGGTTGCTTCTTGACAGATGAGGCGTACCAGAAACTGGCGATGGAGACGATGGAAGAGTTGGACTGGTGTTTGGACCAGCTGGAGACAATCCAGACCTACCGCTCAGTCAGCGACATGGCCTCCACTAAGGTAGGACAGCTTGCATCTTTGACACTTCCCCCTTGCTTTTGACATTTTTCAAGTTTCCCTTTTTTTTCTCCAAGTTTTGTCCCTTTATAATGACATACAGTTTTTATGTACAGTTTCAATCATCCACCCATTTGAACTGGTTAATTTATGCTGACGCTGACTAGTAGCTGGAATGTGTGCGTATTGAAATGATGGCCTTGCATCTTACTCTTAAAAGATGTGAATCTGCTTTTGGACGAGCGAGCATCGTTGTCCTGAGCGGTTTGAGTCTGTCTGTGCTAACTTCTGAGCGTCTGTGTTATAGAAGTTGTCTTGGTTCATTATGTTATGTGATGTCTGCATTCCTGGAACACAGGTAGTCGATGCAGTTGTGGTCTGTGGTTGACACTTGTCTAAGCACCACATCCAGCTCATCGACTACACAGATCAGAAGCATAGATTCCGTCATGAGTCTGAAAACTCAAACGTCCTTCACGTTTTGTGTTGCTTCACACACTGTTTGCAGATTTTGCTCAAAACGTTTGATACACTCGTTTGTCTTTTTGTGTCTGTAAAACCCCAGAGGGTTGGACCTTCCCAAGTTTCAAGTTATCATAAAGCACCATAGTGTCCTAACACTGGATAAGCTGTATCATGAAGATGATGAACAATTAGATCAGTCAAACTAGGTTCTCTCCCTTTTCTGTAATCAGTGTATTCACATAAAAGGATGATGGCATCAGATCTGATTCAGAAAGAATCACTGACCCTTTTACCACCAATACTTCTACAGTCAAAACCACTGACAAATGTGTCTAATAAAGGTACAGGGATGATAGTGAAAGTCCTGAGGATAGACCAAGGAGCTGCTGATACGGCCTTGGAGCAGGATTAGAGAAAGGACGCGCTGTCAATGTGTGCGTCATAGCTCACTCCTTTTATACAATCTGCAAGTCATAACACTCCAAACTAGAAAAAAAAAAAAGATTGTGTCTGATAAGCAGGACTCTTTTAAGTTCTTTCAGTCTTTTCGCAATTCTTGAAAATTAGTCAGGCACGAGCCAAGATGAAATGTGCAGGTGATGATTTATTTTGGGAACCTCCCGCTTTGAGAAACTCCAAAATGTCTTATGTAACTCACCGAGGTAGATGACGGGAAACCGATAAGGCTGATTGATAAGGCCAAGAAATACCGTAATCAACCCTCCAAATGCGAAAAACACCACAAATAATTAAAAGAGTGACTTTGCCTGGCAACGAATAACATGTTGCTGTGGTCAAAAATACTGATAACGTGTCCTCATGTTTGTTTTAGCTGTACACACTCTATGTATGTCTGTATGTTGTGTGTGTGTGTGTGTGTACCGAGGGTAAACCCACGACAGTCCCAGCCACGTACCCTTGTTTTATTTTAAACTAAAATATTACACAACAGCCACTCCTTTGTCATGTGGGCTATCACATCTGACCTGGTTCCGTGAATTAGAACACGCCAATCAGCTAATGTGACCCTGACTACCTGTTGTATATACTGCACGATGGAAAACTGCGGCCAAGTGTGAAACCTGAGAACAAAGGTGCTGAAACACGAGAGGTTGCTGCTGTACATCCAAGGTCAAGTGCAGCGAGATGTTATTGCTGAGGGCTGTAACTTTCCTCTGTGTTATGTACAGCTGATGTTGACGGGTCAAGGCCGGGGGTGAGGTGGTATATTCTTTTAGCCACTGTTTCAGCCACCTAACCTACTTTTCAGAAAGAACAACTGAATTAAATTTTTAAAAATCAATATCCCTTGCTAAAGCTCAAAATTTTGTTTGTACTTATCATGTAGTATCACAATATAAATATGTTAATGACATAAATTATGAATGTATAAAAATAAAGTATGTCTCCTGCTATTAGCAGATACTGTATGCCGCTGTTTATTGTAGCACGGATCAACAATGATACCTGCAGATTAGACACAGACAAGCATAAATCAATCTTTGATAGCAAATGATAAAGTGATATACTGAAATCGCTGTAAGAAAAGCTTGAGTTGATATACATTTTTAATGTAAAAAAAACCCAAAAAACAGTTCAATAGAAAAAAGGAGGTGAAGGTGTAAGTTGTAGCCCTGATGATTCATTGCAGATGGGTGTGTGCCACCAATGACCCAAAGAGCTCACGGCAAATGTAAGAGCAGCGGCTGCTTCAGTTTGTCTCATCATGAATGCGTGTACACAGGCAGTATAAGTATAAATGTGGTTAATTATTATTATGTGGTTATTAATTATTGTACATCTGTGTAAAAGGACTTTTTGCAAACTGCTGTCTCTGCCCTTCAGTCCTTGACAGATCAGACAGGATGAATTCTTCGTGGTGGTGCTGCCTTTCATACTTGAACTTCAAAGAAAATCCAGTGTTTTCATCAAAACAGGAAGTCTAGTCATCGGAATGATCAGTACAATATTGACGGTGTAAACGTAGTTGTGCGGGCTGGTAGCAGCAGTAGTGATCAGCAAGCGAGAGAACAGAGGCGGGACCCCCCCACACACAGACACACACACCCACCCCCCTCCCCATGAGGGAGTGTGTGTGCGGGCCAGAGCACTCACTGGCACACACACATACGCACACTGTTGCATATACTCAGGGTGTGAGGTAAAGCCTAGTCAGAGCTCACAGTCCAAAGTGAGTCACGGAGGCTGCGGCGTTTCCAGCGTCAGAGAGGCGAGGTTTGGTTCTTTTACTCATGCTGTAGTCAGACTGAGACACACACTTTAACGGACGGCAGCCCACTCTGCTCTGCACTCGACAGCAACATGGGAGCCTGCTGCTTTGACAAAAAAGAGAGGAAATTAGGGAAGCTGAACGGTTGGAGAAAGGTGAGATTTCTAAAAGTTTTCTGGATTCCATATATGAATTTATCATCTGTTTTCTTTTCTTGCTGGACCATATATATATATATATAAGTGCAGGGTTTTGTGGACTTGGAGTTCTGTGGCTCTCTTTTTGCTCCTGTGGCATGGTGTAAAATACATGTACTGCTTTTTGGATCACAAACTTTCAATAGATACTTTTCTTCCGGCAGTTTATCCTTTTTTTTAATCCTTTTTTCTTTAATATAATCCTGTTCAAATATGTCATATACTTCTGGATTTCAAATGCAGACTGTGGTCTTTTCTACAGATTGTGTTCATTTTACATATGGCACTGAACATGGTATTATGGCTAAATCAAGATTTTTCAATTTTTTGCTTTTTTTAATTTCTAGGGGTTCACGCACATAGA
Source organism: Centriscus cristatus (assembly GCA_037832705.1). Lineage (NCBI taxonomy): Eukaryota > Metazoa > Chordata > Actinopteri > Syngnathiformes > Centriscidae > Centriscus > Centriscus cristatus. The sequence continues at coordinate 9,201 of JBBMJM010152421.1, forward strand.
GTCAGTGGTGGTCAGTGGTATATGCATGTGGAGCTGATGCACTGACAATACAAACCTGATTTGTGGCTCTGACAGACACTGAGGAACATTCTTTCACCTTTAACCTGCAGACCAATTTAAAGTCATCCCAGCGGCTTCATGTGGTCTGCATTTGCTGGATGAAAACGTTCTAACGGGGTCCTGAGGTGGACAAGTTAACGTGAGGCCCCCAGAGATAATTGATTGTAGATGCTTTTACTCTTCAAAACAATTTCCCTCAAGTTTTTGACACTTCTGAGCTACAGGAAAACAACTATTTATTGGAAATGGGGGATTGACCAAAATTCTTTGAGGGTTTTTTTTTTGTTTTTCAAGTCTCATTGGCATCTGCGCAGACAAAAGGTGTTGATGATGACGATGATGACGATGATGTCATCTCTTGGCAGTTTCCAAGTAGCTTACCACATAACAAATGTAGTTTTGATTGAATCCAACAGGATCCAGTCAATCCACGTTGCGTATTAGCATAAGAAATTGCTGATATCAGTTTGAGTTAATTAGTTTCAGTTTTTCATTGGCCTTGATTTAATTCTGCTGCTGTGGTCTATTCCATCGGGTTGTTCGAAGCAGCTTCACCTCAAGTTGTGAAGTTGGTTCATTGATCACGGCGGCGTAGACCACATCTGAACGAGGACAGGATTCATTCAGTCATTTCTTCTCCCACCCTGTTTTTGTCTCAGTTCAACTTTGATTTCTGCTCAGCAATAAGAGACCCATGAATACACTCTGTCTCATACTGAAACTCAGATAAGACGAGTGAGTCGTAGGATGGGAAGGGCAACCAGGTCCCCTTTTCCAATCACCCGGACCACTTACCCACATCTGCCTGGTTCATGAGAACGTCCGTTCCCTCATCTTAGGAGTCATTACCAGTCTATAACATCGGACTGATGGTGACATTCTGCGTCACAGGGGGAGCATAACAAAAAAAGAAGAATATTATTATGTCAGACAATGTAGTTAATTCATTCAGATGTTAAAGTTCAGGTTAAACAGTGTGATTGCATCACTTCATGACATAAACTTTGGTTTGAGAATTGGTTTTATGAAAAAGATCCATCCCTGCAGGGTTCAAGGGTCAATATCTTCTGAAACACTAAGCAGCGGGAGCCTGAGCATAGAGCGCCCACTAGTGGCTCAAGAGCATAACTTCATTTGGAACTACATTGACTTAAAGGCTGATTTGATGAGAGCGGCACCTCTGTGTTAAATTAATGATATTGATTCCCGATATGACAAAAACCGTATGATCTGTAAAAAATAAGTCTGATCAGCGATTGTGTGTGTGTGTGTGTGTGTGTGTGTGTGTGTGTGTGTTGTGGGAGGCCGCCCTTCACGACACGGCATCACATCCG
>JBBMJM010152482.1:0-10588 GCA_037832705.1 Centriscus cristatus
ACGTGAACTGTATCAGTACAATTTCTAACAATACACGAAATAGCTAGACAGCATCGTGTAATAATGATAATAAGTCCTCATTGTTACGTCGCTGCAATATGAAATATTGCTATAATTTCAGCATCAATACCCCCCACCTTCTCTACATAGTGACCCAATCGAGATAGAAAGCCCCTGCCTAGAGTTCACTGCCAACTTCTGGAGTCGTACTCACATGGATGAAGTCTTCTTCTCCCAGCGGTTTGAAGTGCCAGTCCAAAGTGACTCGGGCAGACACCTCCTCTCTCACTTTGCAGGAGATGCATCCCAAGAGGAAACCTTCTCCTGACACAGCTTCAGTCAGGGAGTCCACCTCTGCGCAGCCGCCATGGCACTGACACACTGCAGGAAAACACAGGAGGGAGGTGATGAAAAGCAAGTATAATAAGAATAATAAGAACAAGAATCATTTTGATTAAAGAAAAACTGGGAGAAATTCTTGAATGATTGTTTCTCAACTCCTTAGCTGATGTCATGTTTTTAGCTCTGACAAAAAAAAAAGAAAACATGTTTTCTGTCGGCCTCTGAAGCTGATGACAACCTGCTGGTGGTTCACAGACGTCTGTGGGAGTCAACTCACTGGTAAAATCTGTGTGGACACAAGTGGGAGTGTGAACACTATCTGCATTGTTCTGCAGTCAGAGAAATGTGTCCAAACCCCTCAATGTGCTTAAATGTACATGAATATTTTTCCAATGTTCAGTTTACATGTTTTATTTATTTATTTAGTATTAGTATTAGTATTGTTATTATTATTAGTTTTATTTTATTTCATTTTTTAATCGGTCCAGTTCGACAGTTTGACTGACGTTCAGCATGGTTTGCTGGATGCCATAAATTCACAGTATTGCTGTGTGGAGGTCACTGCACACAGTAGTTTATATGTTTTATATTGAAGATCACCTTGTAGAATGTAGAAACAGCTTCTTTTTTCTTTTTTTCCCTGCTCACTGTACCTCACAAACCTTATACAAGACTTATAAATCAATGACTTTTCATGAAATCGTCTTGTATTTACTCTTTTTACATGAAGTGCAATGACTGTGCTACAGTAGTTCAAATGACTCATGCAGGATGTTCTTGTTTGGTTTATAATCAATCAATATTCTCTCTAGTGGTTCTATTTTTCAAAACACTACTGAGTGGGAACAAGGACAAGAAGCAGTCAGTCACTCTTACACGTGCAGGTGAAAGTAAACTCAACATCAACAGATGGGATGAACAAGTTTGGACTTACCAAAAAAACTGACGACAACTAGAAGAAGCCACCGGCATGTTTTTGCTGCAGCAGCGTGTGGTCGAGCCATTGAACAAAACACTGACGTCGTCCTGTGGTTTCTAAAATGACATTACTGACATAACCCCAGACCGTGTTCACCCTCTCATCCAGTCCATTCATCCGTCAGCTGCCGACCTTTAACATGAGTTTAAAAAAAAACAAAAAAACAACAACAACAACAACCAAAAGTTCACAAGACAGTACTGCCTGAACAACTTTTCTTAGCGGTAGTTTAAATCTCCCCGGCAATCCAGTGGGACTTTAACGCAGCTAAATTTAGAGCGTGTGAATCCAGAAGAGTCAGCAGGGAACTTGAGATGCACAGACTTGATCCATATGACCGTCCCAACTACAGCTCGTCTGTGGGTTGTATGTGACTTTTCACTGCTCTGTGGTGTGTCTTTCAAATGTAAAACAGCCCCTGAAATGTTTTGTTAAACAAATTATCTGGCACAAACACCTGCTCCAGAGATGTATCAGATCAGTTTTGTTATTTTTGATCACATCTATATTCTATTAGCAGCTAATACAACAAACATGTGGCAGCTGCATCGCGGGCCTGACATGAATAAATCCAGGCTGTTATTTCAAACCACGCTTTGAAAGATGGCAAATATCATGTTGTAATTTGAACCGTTACATTGTGCTGCTAGTAACCTATGCGGTCTTACCAGACAAGATGACACAGCACATGTTCATAAAACCTGTTTAAACGCCAACATGTCACTCTGTGCGACCTTAGGATGATCAGAATCGAGTGGCACAGTAAGTGGACCTCAGCGACCTCGAAAGGAGGTGTGGATGTGGCCAAAGATCTTAAAAACACCCATAAAACTTGGGTGAAGGGAGTCCTGGCACGCATCAACACGAGGACATTATTTCATCAGTCAAGGCAGGATGAGATGATTCAAAAGTAAAAATGAAGTGGGTTTAGACGAGATTTTCCACTGCGTGACGCAAGATTGGGCATCTGAATTTAAATTTAATTTAAAGCGTCACATGCACTGATAAATTCATATTTAACACCTAAATCATATTTATCAGGAAATTCTATTCTATTCTATTCTATTCTATTCTATTATTATATAAATATTTGTTAATGTTTTAGTCACCGTTATCATTGTTTATTTCTGTTGTTATCACTCAATCAATGTCAGAAGGCCAGGGGAGGGGGGGCAAAAGCTATCTGAAGGTCAAACCTGACACAGAGTGAAGGTCTCAACTTGCGTGTTTACGACGGTGACAGGGATTCACGTTGGACATACCATTAATGTGTTGATGTGATAAAAGCACTGACTTTAACGGGGAATGTCTCATTGGGACAAGTTAAGGGGGAAAATTCACATTACAGCAGCAAACATCACAGATATCAAGAATGGTTTAAGAGGTAGGAATAAAAACCCCAATGTACAAATATGAACTAAAACTAAAACACACAATGTGGAATATAATAATGAAATTTTAATGAAAAATATACATATAGAATATGAACAACTGTCCCACAGTAAGTGCAGAAAGTGCTTGTCACCCTCAGATGTACAGTGTGATGGAGAACAGAAGGAGTGACTTCCTGTTGAGTTCTGTTGAAGAAAATTGTCGTGACTTGCAAAACACCACCACAGCAAACTCTTTGTGACAACATATCCGAGTCTGAGTCTGTTGGAGAGCGAGCTCCGGTGTCTGCAGTCATACGGGTAGGATAGATGTTTTGTATGCTTTTGGAGTGTACCGGAGGTCAGGGATGTTGTCGTGTGACGGAACTGCATGACAAACTCTTGATAATGGTCCGTGCTGCTTTTAACCTTGTCGGAAGCCTGTGCTATGAATGATTATGACAATAAAAGTCAGCCCAAAGCCGTCATGGAAATTACACACACTCCCGAGAGAGGGAAATAAAGACCTTGGCACACACATGAGGGGGGAAACTTCAAGGAAATGTTGACATATGATGTGTTTGTGTACTTTGTGTACTGTGTGTACTTATATGGGGTGTGGGCCGCCCCTCTGTGATCCAGCACATGCATACACACTGTGAGTGACACACCTCCTTTCTCACTATGCTGGTGATGTTTTCTTATTTTTAGCTCAGATCGGGTTTCCAGTTCCTGCTTCGGCAGCCAGAAGTCCTCAGCAACACAACTCCTGGCAACATGCAGCAGTTTCTCGCCCCGGCAGCATGTGTGGCACAGACCTGTGTTCTCTGCTGTGAGGCGGAGCCGGTACGAGGCAGTAACAGGATGCCCTAAGCAGAGAATGTCCTGTGAACCTGTGGAGACTGTGAAATTGCCAAGTCATTGTGATGCTCTGTCATCGGTCTGAGAGGATACAGACGCAAACTGCTGGCTGACGAGCAGGTAAAGGCAAATTCATTTCAACAAGCAAGTGAAATATATTTTATTGTTAATGTGAACCAGTTTTTAATAATGTTATATTGTAGATGTATCTGTTTTAGAGACTCAACTAGTCAGTAAAGTGTAGGCAGGGATCATTTTTAAACAAAGTCTCATCCAAGCGTCACATACCTGAAATGAGAATGAAAGGTGCAAAGTGTGCACATACAACAGATGTGATTACAGTAAAAAATTACAAAATCAAAGCGATTTTTCAAGATTATAAAATATGTTCATCTGTACGTGTACAGTTTTGCTATTTCTAATATTTTTCAGTCCTGTCTTGCTTTTATTTTTGTATCGCTGATGCTACTGTCAGATTTTGCAGTTTCATATTGTGTGATGGACTATAAACCATTTGATGATGGCTTCAGAGACATCTAGATATAACTGAACCAAAATTGGTTCAGTTAAAAGCAAATACTCATTATAGACTCAAAGTATCCCTTGTGTAATGTTTAATCCAGGAATACATTAGAAACAGTGTGTTCAGGTATCATCATCCTAACGGCACCATCTTAATTAAAAGACCCATCTCATTTTTCATCTGTCGTTTTTCAGCTGCAGACAAGGTGACCTCACAAGTGTCCCGGAGGAGAAGATATCCGAGCTCTAAGAGGCAACAAGCACCGATGAGTGAGATACATACATGAAATGATGCTGCCGTGCAGAGAAACTGGTGAAACATGATTCACATTTACAAAGTCATGATGCCAATGCTGATTGCGTTAAAGACTGGAAAATTAGGGACTATCTGAACCTACAATCGATCTGTTAGCATTTGTTGAGGTTTAGACCAATGAATTATTGCACGCAACCTTGTTGAACACAAGGGGGCGCGATACATCTTAAATTAGCACAACTGCTCCCTTCAAATTAACTCCGAAAATGCAAAATCTGCACACAAACATGCAGCTTTTGCGTGTGTTAGTGACTACTGAGAACACTTGTTGTGATTTATCTCTGCCGAATAACGGTGCTGCTTACCGGCCAAAGAAACTAATCTACTAATGTTTTCCCATTGTATTCGAGTCAACAAAAATAGTTTATAAAGAATAATATATACTTCTGTTGAAAATAGTTGGATGATACATACAGTTCCGTTTGTTAAAGGTTGGGTGAGAACTGTCCTCTCACCTCCACACATCCTCTGCACAGTTATTTCCCGGACTGTACCATAAAGTTTATCAAGGGGGTGTTTGTTTTGTTTTAGTGGCTTTGTTTATTCACGTGTGGGATAAATAATTTAACATGTATATTTCGTGTTTTTGAACGTTTATAGAGATATTAAACTTTAAAATGGTAAAGGAGATAAGATAGCACGCCTAATACTTATTTTTTTGTAAATGCCAGTTCCCCCTCCCTCCGACCACACAGTTAAAAGTCTGACTAGCTGGGGTTTTTTTCCTTCACATTTCGACAACAAAAAGTGCATTTCTCACTTTTTGGACTTAGCAGTGCTAAGCTAACACAGGTCTTAGCGTTCAATTTAGTGTGGTAGTAACTTATCTTTAACAAGGGTGTTTTTTAAATGTAGGCCGTCGCAATGGCACTTTCTCCGCTGGAAATTAAAGCCCACTAGATAGTCATCTTTGTGTTAGCCGTGGGCCTCGAAAGGTCGTGGGGAACATTAACATTAACGCCAAACTTCGGCGCTAGCTTGCTGTCTGCTGACGGTTGCCGCTGCCGGTAGATGCCTGAGTGTCTGAGCGTCAAAGAATGTTGATGTGCTCCTGCGAAAAAGTGGATTTTAACATTACTTCCCGCACCGTCGCTCGGCTTGTTTTCGAGGCCGAGCAAGATAGCAGAAACGGAGGAAACTCTTCCAATGGAAGGTAGGATTTCCGTTCTAAAGGTTGCAAGGTTTCTCTCAACCATCCAAAGTTACCCACTTTCTCTCCTCTCGCCCTTTTGTCCTGTGGTGTTTCACTCAGCATAATGGGACCTTATCAGTGGCTGGATTCTTTTCAAACCCGCAACTGGTTCAATGGATGTGTCACAATTCAACTTGAGCTCATTAAGAGGAGCCTGATAGCACTCGAAGTGAGGCTGATCAACACGGTTCCAGTCGTCTGTCGCCTGGACGTGGTAACGCTGATATGTTCTGTGCTGTGTTCCACAAAGTTCAGACCTGTGGGGATCAGTGAGAGAAGGCTGTGCAGGGATTATGATGGATTACTCTGGACAAACAAGTCGGTGCCAAGATTGGTCTTATTCAAACACATCCCAGCAATCAGTGTCAGAAGTGCTTGGTCTCTTTACCTCGGAGTTATTTAAAGACAAACAATGGAGTGACACACACACACACACACACACACTCACTCCCTCACACTCCTTCCTCATTGGCTGAAGCGTTTTGTGGTGAAGTTCTGCCTCTGTGGTTTGTACAGACAGTTATATCTCATTATTTGTCTATGCGAGTTGTGTTTTTTAGATAGTGATGTTGTTTATACCTTCTGTAGTGTCACAGTGTCTGACATTTCCTGGTATTTTTCACCAGTTTTAGGTCGTGGTCTTCATGAAACGCTGACTAGTGAGACAACGCCGTTTGCTTCTTTCCATCAAGGGGCTGTTGTGTGCGAATTTCTATTTCCAGCAGTTGCATAATCACAATGAATGATCTCAGAAATGTGTGGAGTTTTTTTGAAGGGAGTACATTTCTTGAAAAGACAATCCTGGTAACATATGAACAACATTTCAATAAAAAAAAAGAAAATCAAATCTCATAGCCGCCGATCTATTATAGTCATTGTTCCAAGACTATATCGAGAACGGTATTCATCAGCATGTTTTATTTCACAGATATGCTGTACTTAGACATAGGCTGACATTTTCAGTGCAAAGTTTTCTCTTTTCAATTCTCAGGTATTAACCTCCAGACATAGATTTGTCTGTGAAGGTTCAGCTTTGGCATCGATGAGCCTGATTATTGGGAATCCAGGCCTGAAATCTGCCGAGCAGTGGTGTCACTAAAAAGCGAGTGGTGGTTGAAGGGGTGAGGCACTGATACGAAATTGCATCGAAGGATGATGAAGCACCATGGGGGCTCTCGGTCAACACACCTAACAGGACAACTGGGAATGGATTGACTATATACTGCCTAGTGGGAAGGAACTGTGAAAGGAAGCCAGCAAGAAGTGTGAGCTGCACATTTCCCAATCGACTTGTCCTAATTTGAAGACACCTCTTGACGTTAACAGGACAAAGTCAAATCCTGGATCATTGTCCTTTGTCTCTTTAAGTCTGTAGTGTTTTGTCTGCATGTAGGCCCTAAAATACTATTTAATTTTCAGTAGAAATAATGAATGCAGACGTCATTGACAGCTTGATCTGTCATGATCAAACTCAGCTCTAAAGATGCCACGTATTCTTGACTTGACCGGAAGACGACATTAACTCCTTGAAATTTCGGAAAATGACTATGTCCTCTCCTGTGAGACCAGAAGGTGTCACGTTGGCTCAGCCTATTCCCGTCCCAACACTGACTGTTCTCCCACCATCCTCAGACACAGAGTCCTGGTCTCGATCGCCCAGCCCCAGAATAACTCGCTCCAACCGCCGCAGTCGTTCTCACCACAGCAGGACTCGGGCAAAAAAACGAAATGCAGAGGAGCATGGCTGCTTCTCTGAAAGCAAATGGAGTGAAACACCACAAATTATGGTAGAAGAGACTGCAAGCACCAGTCAATCCCAAAGCGCCTTGCCACCCACATCTGTTATCACTCACATGGAGGAGGATGATCAGATTCAGGACAGCCCATCCCAGGATCTTCTCCTGCCACCATCTCACTCCTGGTCTCGTAGCCCCTCACCCAGTCGGCGGTCCCGTTGGTCCCTCAGGAGCCTGCTCAGCAGAGACTCTGACGGGGATAGCTGCAGGTTAGTGTGCTGGATTCATACTAAGTCAAGGGCTTCCAGAGAAGTTCGATTCAGTCCCCCACCCCCATCACCAGCAGTAACATTCACAGGCTTAGAACATAATGTCCTGGCTCTCAGCAGTATTGGCACTCACAGGTTTCTGTGCCCATAGCTTCATGAAGCCCATTTGTATGCTGGCCTTGTGTGACCAGAGACCAGTGAGTGTGTTCAGATGGGAACTTGTTTGTAAAAGAAAGGCACAACGCTTATTTGTCTTCTCTCAAATGCTCAATGGGGGGCAACTATTTTGGAAACCGGTTGGCGTTAATAAGCTAGTAGCTAAAATGAGAGAGGACAGCTTACAACTGTTAAAATCCTGATTACGTTGAGTCAGTTCATGGTTCGGTGTGACATAAGATTAAAAAGCAGGCTGATGTTCAGTCAACAATGAAACAAATGTCCAGCAGCTGATCACATGCCCTTCAAATGAGGGCTACATAAAGAGTCATATCGAAGTTTCGGAGCAAATGACATCTCTATGTAACAATAGACAGGTTATGTCAACTGTAAACAAAGAAAGTGAGGCTGTTGTTTTGGCAGCAGGGAAAAACAGAGCTGGGTCAGTCATAAGAAGCTAGAGGCGGGGTTCATGCGCAATTTATCCCTCCTCTGAAGCATGACATCACTCACAGCCAATGGCAGTGGGCTCTTAGTCAGATGATGTCATGTGAGTCCAATCAGAGGAGGTGCTGAGCATCCCTGCAGTGGGCTACAGAGGGCAAGCAGAGGGTGATCCCCTCCTGTGCGCCATAAGAACAGCTGTGCCTTGTCCTCTTCATTTTCACATTGTTTTATCAACCTAATTTCATTGTTCTTGGCTTCATAACAGAAATGGTTATATAACAGTTACCTCTTCCAACATATAATCTGTATACTCTATATAATCAGACTGCATGATGTGTGTGTGTGTGTCTGTATTTACCACATGTAAACATTTTCTTTTCAACTGAAGTGTGGGTGACGAATGCAACCTTATGAAAAGCTGAAAAAGGCTGTTCTTGATCAGCACTAAATGCTTGTATCTTTCTGGTTGTGTATTTGTAATCTCATAATAACAGTGTGGTTTGGGTTTCTGGTCAATGTCACCTGGTGATCGTGTGCCATGCATGGGTAGATACGCTTCATGGTGGTTTATTATTCATGTGTTTGGTATTACCTCCAACACAGCAGCCTTCAATATACTTGTGTCCAACAACGAAGGACAGTGAACAGAGATTTGTGACGCTGCGATATGATGTGCCCGGTGTGATTACCAGCTCCGTCTCGATGGGTCAACGGCAGCGCTGCTGTGTGGGTTGTGTGGCAGATGTTTATACTTACTGTAAAAACAATTTTTAGATCAGCTTGATTCACCAGTATCTAGGAAAAATGACACGTAAGTAAGTAATAAATAAGTTCTTAGTGTTTTACACTGAAGCTGGATGTGCTTTAGTATTTAGTACTCCTGACTGTGACAGTATGTTCTTAATTAACCAGAAGCATTTTCTGACAGATTACCATATTGTCCTGTTTGATGATTTTCTGTTGATTCACTTTCTCTGTTTTTGCCATCTTTTTCAGTGACTAGCTTGGTCATCGTTGTAGAACATCAGTGAACCTCAGAAAAGCAGATTACGCAGAGGGACAGAATGGTAGAGATGTGGACCTATGTGAGCCCAGCATGGATTATGATGTGGACTGTAATCCAGTGGGATGGACAGAGATTGAGGGTTAAGGGATCTGGGCTTTGGCCAGGTGGAATCACTAGAGGCAGACATAGTTGTCTATTTGGTTGAATTTAAGGAAACTGATGAACTCACTGCATAGAGTCATAGACATGGTTTAGTTTTGATGGAATATGAACATGTTCAAGTGGGACACAAATTGTGCTCCTATTTGCAGGATTGTGCAGAAATTACAGTGATTTGTTGAGGAAGAACCGCTAAATTTAAATTTCCTTTAGAGCTTAACCCTTCAACACCAACAGTATAGCTGCCGATACCTTCACGCGAGCATACTCTGAGTACAGTATTTGCACGGGAAAATGTTGGACGTCTTCTGAAAGCTGAGAAGTTGCACTGGGTTAGGACAAATAGCACTTAAAACAACCAACGTTACGAGATTGGTTTCTGAAAGTTGGGAACTGCCATAGCAGCAACTTAGCTGTGTTGTGTAATTTCAGAATTTTCAGGGATCAGTTGTTCTCTCCTTCTTCAATCTCCTCCTTCACACCAGGTAGTGGAAGCACATTCAACTTCTCAGTTTCAGTATGACATTTTGTGATAGCCATGTGATTATGGTACTCAGTGAGTATCTATCGGCAGTGAAACCAAGTGGAAAAACAAAAAAAAACAGTGGGAAAAAAATACTTTCCATTCCTTTTCTGTCATATAATGAATAGCCTTCTATTTTAGAGAAGAGGCTTTGTGCTCCTCGGTGTGATGTAACAAAGCTTTCCAGCCTTTCCCAGCGAAGATAACAATATTTAATAAAGGTGTTCTTGCTGTTTGGGAGCTATATGACCCTCTGAGTTCTGATAAATTCATTCAGTTTGACCGGGTGCTGCACCGCCTCCACGGTTATTTAAAAAAAAAAAAAAAAAAAAAAAAAAAAAAGCAAGGCCTCAGCACATGGAGCCTCCTCCTCCTCCTCCTCCTCCTCCTCCTCCCGACTCCTCCTCCCTCCCTGTCCCTGTGTGCAAAGGGGATTACGGATGGACGCTGGAGCGGCAGCCCGTCCCCGGGTCCTGGTGCAGACTGCACTCGTTGCACTCGTCCGTCCGTCCGATACCTGGATGCGAGGTGCGGGGGCGTCAGCCATCATGGGAAACTAACATCCGACCGCGGGACGGTCGACGACTAACCGGCGGCTGAGCGACGAAATCAAGGCAGCGGAGCGGACGTTCCCCCTCCCTCCCTCCTCCGTATCGTCTGGCCCGCTTTAGCCGCATTCACACAACAGCAACAGCGGTTCCATATTGACA
>JBBMJM010152492.1:0-10587 GCA_037832705.1 Centriscus cristatus
CCCATATATATTTATTCATTATTATATCTACAATATTTATATATTCAAGACGTTTTTAATCACAATTCCAATTCAAGAAAAGGTTTCTCAAAGTTTCGAGATAATTATCTTCAGTAAAAAAACAAGTAATTCTTTTTTTTCTGTCATATGAATGTAATACACAAACATGCTTTCCTACCATGAAACTCGTGCCGCTGTCCGTTAAAAAACAAGAACACAGACACAGGGCAGCAGTATTTTTCCTGCTTTTCACTAGAACATCGTTCAAACTGGAAGACGAAACCGTAGCTGCGACATCACAAACTTTACAACGTGAAACGCTATTGTGGATGTCACAAACGTCAAACAGAAATAAATTGGAAAAAACAAAACAAAAAACAAAACGATTATTCTACACATCCAAAATATCACACAAACAGAAATAAGCCCCCCCCCCCCCAATTAAAGTAACTGAATATGATTTAGTCTGACAGTAAAGATCTTGGTCAATGAATTTAATTGAAACTCTCCTTTATTTTAGATCATGTGTCATGTGATGAGACAAATAAATATTAAAAAACATGAACAAACAATGTGCAGCACAATGAATTTTTCTACTGTCGACATGCAGACTGGAGGGTATGAAGTCTGCTGCTCAGGACCCCCTGCAGACGCCTCAGGAGGTCCGGCGGCTTCTCGTCCGGTCCCAGCCCGGACCAGGTGTCTGTCTCTGGGCAGAGCAGCTCCAGTCCCACCCTGCCCAGGAGCAGGCGGTGGAAGTCCTCCCTGTCCAGGAGCTCCTCCATGTTCTGCAGGAAGAATCCTTCACAGAACCTGCCGAGCTCGGCTGCGTCATGGAGCTGCGACGGCACATTCCCGGCAAAATGTTTGAGGGATTAAAATCCAACCAGATACGAGGTTTTGGACGTCACCAAACAAATGGAGACAAGTTCAGGGCTGCAGAGTGCGACTGCAGCCGTGTTTGTACCTTGGACGTCTGATAGATGTCGACAGCGTTGTCCGGCGTCAGACTCTGCGACAGCTTCATCTCGCAGCATCTTCGCAGAGCTCGGAGCTGGAAGAACGTGGCTGCAGGCAGCAGCTGCAAACACACACACACACAGGGAACGTCCGTCACGAGGAAAAAGGATTTCTTCTCCACCGGCCTTTTACACCGATGATGGACATTCACTCATCGACATTTATTTATTTTACCTTCAGGGCTTCTGGGTAAGACACCGTCAGTCCCTCAGTTCCTCCGCAGTACAGAGACTTCATCATCACCTGCCGAGAAACACACGTCCGTCAGCCGGGTGGGCCGACCAGCACCGGTAACAGGACAGACAGACAGACGTGTGTCCCCCACCTGGAAGGAGCTGTAGGTCATGTGACTGATGTGGATGACGCTGTCGGGGGCGTCGCTGAGCATTTGTCGAAACCTGACAGCCAAAGAGAAGAAGAAGAAGCAAAAACTGATTTTCAGACACTCGTGTACGTATCGAAACACTGTCGACGCCCCAAACGTACCTGTCAGAAGCCGACATGAGCAGAACCCGGTGAGCGAAGAACGCACGTCCGTCCACCATGAACGTCACATCAGACATCTCCCGGCTGTTGAGGAACTGGATATCTGCGAGCAGAGACGACCACGCGTCAACCAGGTGAGACGCCTTTAGCAGCTGAAGACGTCGGGGGGATTACCGAGCTGTGTGGACAGAGCGACATCCAGCGGGGGGACGGCAGGAACGGGGGCGGGGCCGTAGCAGTGAGCCAACACCGCCGCCAGCCTCTTGGTGATTAAATAGTCCTACGGAGGAGCAACGGTGGCGGTCAAACACACACTTTACGTCTGATGAACACAAGTTTAATACACAAGACACTTTGTGGACATACAGGTACGATCAGCTTCTTCACAAACAGGTGAATCTCAAGAAAAAAATCAGTTCCCGTTTTGATCATTTCGATAATCAAAGCCATGTCTGAGTAAACCACTATTTAATCTCAAGTTTAAAAGTCTCAAATCAGATCAGATACTGAACCGCTCGAAAAACAATCCTACAGATCCTCGTTACGTTACAATATGAGATCACGGAGTCATGTGATCACCTTGCTGGTTTCAAGCATGTTGAACATGAGCGGGACGCCTGAGGAGACGAGCTCTGGGGTGTGGTCCTCCGCCCGGATGGAGGGGAACTCTGAGAGCAGGCGGGTGACGACCTCATGCCGGGACAGCTGCTGCGCTCTGCGCAGGGACGCCAGCCAGATGTGGAGCCTCCAGGGAACACCTGCAGGGAGCACACACACACACACACACACACACACGATGGCGATGAGACACCATCATCACCTCTGGCTACTTCATCCTGAAGCCAGGTGCTCACCCATCTCTCTGAGCTCCATGGTAACGTCCAGGTAGCCGTGCTCGGCGCTGTAGTACGCTGCCTGCTGCAGGCCTTTCATCCTGGCTTTGCAAAGTCTGGGGCGACGGCTCGGGGAGTCGGGGGCCGACGGGTGCGTGACGGGCTTCTCCTCCTCCACTCCCTCAGCCAGGATCTCCTCCAGAGAGAGGATCTCCTCCTTCCGCTGCTGCGGCTGCAGCAGGAGCCGCCTCAGGACGTTCCTGCACAGGGGTCAGCTGGGTTAGGATTCCGCCGGCTCACCTCGATGAAGACGACGTGTAGGAATCGACGTTTCGAGACAAGCACACGTTCACGTCCGTTGGCGTTTTTGAGACAAGGTGGACAAAGAGTCAATGCGTCACCGGTGCCCGTGTGCTGCAGCGTAGCTGAAGCTGTTCATGTCGTCGCACAGCGGAGACGTCAGACAACTCCCGTGGTGCACTCGGAGCAGGGGGTCCGCTCCGTACGCGAGCAGCAGGCTCACGAGCTCATAGTAACCTGAGACGAAGACACGTGAGTCAGAACCTGGAACCAACACGCTGTGAAACCTTCCGGTCTCCTGCTCGATCCGTCGACCTCCGTACCTGCAGCGGCAGCGAGTTGCAGCGGCGTTTCAGCCGAGCTCTCGCGGCCGTCGAGCAGCGCCGCGCCCTCCACGTCAGCTCCGGCCTCCAGCAGCAGCTGTCGGCAAAACGGGAAGGAGACCCTGGTCTGTCTGTGTGTCTGTCTGGTTCAAACGGGGGAGGGAGGGGGGGGGGGGGGCAGACTCTGACCTGCGTCACGGACAGGTGACTGTGCAGCACGGCGAAGGTCAGGGCCACCCACCGTCGACTCCCGGGGTGGACGGAGGGGTGTCGGCCCGAGCAGCCTGGGACCTGAGCCGGGGGACACAGAGGAGAGACCTCAGCCCGACTGCCGACGCGGCGCGTGTGAGCGGAGCAGCAGCTGATCGGTCACCTGCAGGTCCAGGTGAGCTCCCGCTTCGATGAGCATCTGGACCAGAGCTTCGTCTCCTGCTGCCGCGGCGTACATCAGCGGAGTCATCCCCTGTTCGTACGCAAGTCACCCCCGCCTCACTCGTCACACACATACCACCACGAAATGTTCAGAACCGGCTGGGGTCCGTCCACCTGCTCCTCACCTGATCGTCCATGGTGTTCACCCCCTCCCGTCCCATGAGCTGTGCGGCCTGGTGGACGAGATCCGCTCGGCCGCACGACAACATCCTGAAGCCTAAATCCAGCTGGAACTTGGCGGAAGCGGCCTCAGCGCCCAGACATTTGAACGACTGGAAGTGACACCTGACAGGAGCACGCAGGTCAGTGGATGCACATCCTACACACATCTGTTCGACTGACCCCCCCGCCCCCCGCTGTGAGTCTTACTTGAGCTGCCGGGGCTCGCAGTCCAGTCCGGGGAGCAGCAGCCTGGCCGTCTGCCTGACGTCATCACTGTCCACCAAGGAGCTGCAGCGATGCTCAGCATGGACCACGGCCACTCGGATCCACTCCATGAGAGGGGGGAGGAGCAGGAATGGTCTGGGGGACGTTCAAGAACCGATGATTCAGGAAACACATACACACACAGTAGATATTCTATGTGTATGTCTGTCATTCATGTGAGGTGATTCGTTTTCCAGCAGGTTCCCTCGAGGTGAGAGCTCCACTTAGAGGTCACGTCTGGTAACTGCAGGTGAACACACCTCTCTCTGCTCAGCATCATGGTCGGGGGCTCCAGATTGGGGTTTTCCAGCGATTCCATCTGCGGGCTGGACAGGAAGTAGTAGAGCGATCGAAGGGCGTCCGGGCTCCAAGACACTGTCGGCTGATTGGCTGAGCGGGCGGGGCTGACGGAGGAGGAGGAGGAGGAAGAGGAGGGTGAGCCGCGGCGCCGCTGCGTGTGATGCATCGCCCGAGAGACCAGATCACCTGCAGGTACACACACACACACACACACACACACACACACACACCATTGAATGTCACTTCTATTAAAACCATCGTTGTCTTATAAGACGATTGATTCTACGACGACGTGAACGATAGTTCATTCACGGTAAGAATAGGTGGTCGGTGGTGAACGGCGACGGCGCTGAGACTTTTTATTTTCTTTCTGGAATGACATGATGAAGTACGGCGGCCTGCGGGGTGAGAAGGTGCCCTTGTTTTCTGAACATAAGCCTCCGGTTGTCAGGTAACAACGGGGGGGGGACTGGCAGCGTTTAACGACGTGTCCCAGGAGCCCGACGCTGGTCACGGCTTAAACCAACAAGAACACAGTGGACGACTGTGATGGCAGCGACACACACACACACACACACACACACACACACACACACACACTTACTGAGTTCGGCGATGCTGCCGACGGCGGTGGCGAGCAGGGCCTGTTCCAGCATGCGCAGCTCCAGCTGGACGTACGTGTCCTCCTGGTTCTCCGCAGGGTCCTGGGGAGCCTTCGTGTACGGGCTGACATGAGCCGGCAGAGACAACTCACCTGAACACACGGGGATGACAGACACGTGTCATCACCACGGCCGACATGTGGACCTCCTCTCATCTACGTGTGCAACCCAACTGCACAATGACCAATGTCTGGATGGACTCGACCGCTGGAGGATCCAGATCTCGCTGTGTCGCCCGGCGCAGGTGATCGGGTACAATGGCGCCGTGCGTCCCGTCCTTTGTGCCGGACGGACTATTCGCTGACTCGACACACAGCGGGAAGCTTCTGCTTCGGCGAGGACAATCGCTGGACGCACTAATCCCAGTGAGTCGGCTGCAGCCATTCACAACACGCATGAAGACCTATGTAGGTCGCAGGTACACAAACACCATCGCTGACCCCAAACCCCCCCGACAGCTCAGGAGATGATGGAACATCAGCTTCATCACACCCACCGGGAAAACCTCCCCTGACCCTCAAAGACTGGGGTCTTGTCTGGACTTTAAGAAAGAAATCTTGGCTGGAACAAGAGGTGAGTGTGGCAGATAATTGGCTGTGATTACGGTGCCGTGTACACGCACACACACGCACGCACACACACACACACACACACACACACAGAGTGAACAAGCATCTATTCACAGGTACACAACAGGGGACCAGTCTGCACTGCAGAGGACAAAACATAGAGCAGCGTTTTCTGATCCCTACCTGGGACCCCACTGATGGTGCCCCCCCCCAACACACACACACACACACTCTGCCTTGTATGTGTCCAGAACGAAAACAGAGCCACAGTCACCAGGTCTGTAAACAACAGGTCTTTTCTGTCGCCTGCTATAAAGCTGCAAGTGTTGTACCAGGACGACAGAACCACAGAGACGTGTTGGGGGGGGGTGATCACACCACTGGGGGTGGGGTGGGGGTTAACCCAGAAACAGCGATTTACACACTGTCCCACAGAGCGTCGAGGTGCTCGGTGTCTCTCTACAGAACAGCCGCCCCCCCCCCAGAAAGAACCAGCGAAGACGCCACTGACGTCCTCGTTCTGGTGAATAAATATGTAAATGAACATATGTCAGAAATATGTAATTTCTGGGTCTGTGGAAGGGACAAACGTGGTTTCACCAGCGTCAGGAGGCTGGTTTGGGGGGGTTGGGGGGGGCCGTGATGGGCCTCTGTCGCTGACACCTCGTCCCTGCTGACTCGGGGTTCTGCGTTAATGTCGGCCCGGCGCTGCGTCAACTGTGTGCGGCGCCTGAACCAACAGCGGCTCCACAAAAACCAGAGTCCGGGTTTTAAGCAGATTACGCTGCCATAACAGTCTTCCCGCCATTTCTGTCTGCGTGTGGAACGTGGAGGGCGGTGTCACAGTCTACTGCTGCAGCAGACCCCCCCCCCCTTCCTATATCCTTATAGGAAACTAATATTTCAAGCAATATTCCTTTCTCGGAGGGGGTCTGGAGACGTCCTGTGCCCCTTCTAATCGTCAGATTGACTTTGTGTCTTTGTCAGATGGCTGGGGTCCCAGTGAAGGGTGTGTTTTGGAGCGGGGGGGGGGGGCTGCCGGGCTGCCGTTCCTGCGTGTTTGTTTAGCGGAGCAGACGCCACTGAACCTCCTCTCTGCAGCCAGCATGAGAGCTCCTTTGTGTCCCCTGTGCAGGTCAGAGGCCAACAACACTTGCTCATTTGCTTCACCTACTTCTTCCTGTTGGTTCTCATGGGAGCTGAAGTCCGTCGGGTGGGCACGAGGAGCCATAGGGGTCGAGTTTTACACTGAACAAATACGCATGACACATCGGCAGTCAGATGGCAAAGTTAACTTAAAAAACCCCTGAGCGCTATGAAGCATGGAGGTTGACGTGGATCAGAGATCAGTGTTTTTTTTACACAATAAATAAATCAATTTCCCCCTTTTAGCCTCCGCCACAGTAATTATTTATCATGATTATCAACTAGATCCCACAGATTGCAGTGTGGGTTTCACGTTAGGCCTGTTTTACAAATTTCTGTCATAATGTGAAAGTAATTAAAAAAAAAGGCTAAAAGAATCATTATGAAATAATCCACGTCACAGAGAAAAGATTTCATACCATCAACAAGTCATTCTACCCTTCTTTTGTCTCTTCTGGATAATTATTCACCAGGATTTAAAATGAGGTGAAGTTGAATATACTTCAGTGAAGGTTGTGCGACCTCCACTGTCCTTCTTGTATTCTTCTGAGTGAAGAACAAACATGTACATTTTGGGGTTTTTTTTTTCTGGGGTAGTTCAACTCACCGTTTGCATTCTTGCCACTGATCAGGTGCTCGTAGGTCTGCAGGAGCCCCCACAGCTCCGCGTCGCCGTCCACCGCCCCCTGCAGCAGCTCCGCGGTCACCGGGCCGCACGTGACCCCGCCGACCCGCGGCTCCTCCGCGGCGGTGCGCCCCGCGCACTCCAGCGCGCGTCCCGCCATCTCCTCGGCCAACGTCTCCACGCACGCGGCCAGGCCGAGCGCGGCGAGGTCGTGCACGCGCACCGACACGCGCGTCTCCACCATCCACCGGAAGAAGCGGCCCACGGGGAGCAGCAGCCCGCAGCGCGCCGACTTCCCCCGCTGACGCGCGCTCTCCCCGGCGCTCATGCAGTACAGAGACACGGCCCTGACCGCGGCGGAGACGCACCGCTCGGCCAGAGCCCAGCTCAGCACCAGCCTCACGGCGCTGTGGACCTCCAGGCGCGTGCACCGCTTGTGAAGTTCACTCAGCCGCTGGACTTCTCTGCAGATCCGCACCAAAGCCCTCCGCAGCAGAACGGACAGCCGGTGGACCGCCGCCGCCGTGAACGACGCGTCCGAGCCGGCCACTCGACGCACGACCCCGCGCAGGTCCTGCTCCGTCCAGGGGTAGTCCTCGAGCTCCGGCAGGCGGGGACACTTTGACATGATGTCAGCCGCGTCCTCCGGGAGCGAGCTGACCGTGTCCCAGCTGCCGTTCCTGCTGGACAGAGACCCGGCCGGGTGCCACCACGGTGCCCGGTGAGGGGGGCTCGTATGCGGCGGAGAATGCCTGGACCCACCGGAGGAGGACAGGCTGAAGGACGGACAGGAGTCCCCTGCCACATAGCCCGAGTCTAAGCTCATGTCCTCCAGGGGTTTCACCAGCAGAGCACTTGACATGTTTCAGGCTTTGACTCGTTCAGGTCCGTCCCGTGAAACCCCGGGTTGTCTGTCACCGAACCACCTGACTCTGTGCTGAGAGACAAACCCAACCACAATATGAAGGCGTGTGAAACTCAGCCCACCAATCAGACGCTCTGGTCCAGTGACAACACCGCTGGTGGTCCACAGCGCCACCTGCTGGCGACACTGCATACTCACTGTCAATAATCGCATGAGGGGAATTCTAGTGTTCGCACAGACAATCACAGTAAGCCATGGAGAGCCAGTTGTTTTTTTAAGAATAACATCTCGATCTCAGTCCACATGTAAACACAACTGTACGGCAACATGTGAAATACTCACATTAGGCACGTGGACGTTCAGGGTCTGTGGATACAACAAAGTTACGGGTTGATTTAGTCGCTTTGACCACTCACAAAATAAGAAAACAACAGGACAGAGACAAATTAACTTTATCAGTTGCACTTTCGACCGACACACTATCAATGAACGTTCTTTTTTTTTAGGGCCCTTCCTGATTCTGAGTCATGTGACTCAATTAACCAATCATAATCCAGAAGAAAAAAAAACGTGGTTCAGGTGAATGTGTGTGACGCAGCAGCAGATTCGACTTGTCAGCGCTTATAAAATGGTCATATTTAATTAATACGTAAAACTGTCAAAACAGCTTCCTAACATAATTGTGACGACAACTGTGCAGACATTCGCTTTCGGTCGCTATTGCTTAACGTAAATAAACAGTTAGCCGCAAAATAACGTTGGCCTATTTTAAGGTGATATTTAACAAAATGATTAATTCATGAATCACTGGCATGTTGCTAAGATCTTCTTGTCATAATAAGGTCTTGTTACCATGGTAGTGATTATACATAATGGACAACAAAGGCACAGACCCACATCATATTCTTCAACACCGGACAGCTTTGAGAACAGACACACTTGTTTGTCTTGATTTTGGTTTGTCCACAAACTGTTTGCGCCACACAACATGGGTCCAGAAGAGTCTCAGACCGGAGACCATGAGCCCCACACTCACACTATGGTGACAGGAAGCAAAAGGCCAGCGAGCAACAACGCCGACCAATGCCAGGTCGGCATCAAGAGGCCGAGGAGGGCAGACAGGGACAGGGTCAGTTCTGAGCAGCTCTCAACAGGCTCCAGTGTCCCAAGCAGCGGTAAGATGAGCGATTGTGTGAAGAGGACAGGTCATTTCTACAGCATGTTTGCGTGCAAAATGCAGTTCGAGGCAGCACAGGTTGAAGGGACATTAAAAACAACAAAGGGACATAAACATGCAAAAGCTAAAAGAGCAGTCTAAATACTGGATTCAACTAGGAGAAACATGGGTGATCATATGAAAACGTAGTGACCTTATATAAAACATTTCACGCAAACCCAAATAAAGGCGGTCAGCGTGTAGAGGGGGTCAGTGACGCTGACATGTGTTTGTGTTTGCAGCCATATGTGACAAGTATAAACAGGTCGAGATACTTGGAGAAGGCGGCTTCGCATCGGTGTATGCGGGTTATAGACTGAGCGATCAGTTCCCAGTGAGTATTCCGTACCTCCTTTTCCACCACAGCCAGGGTTCATTTCTCTAATCGGACGCTTCTGTTTCTGCTCTGTAGGTGGCGATCAAATACATCAAGAAGAAAGACGTCAAGACGAAGACACTGGTATGTGGTTACATTGTGATAAACCAGCGTCCTCAAACAAACCTTCGTGGCTTCGTCTCCTAGATTCTGCGAGGGAGCACGTATGACGTTCCCCTCGAGGTGCTGCTACAGCTCATAGCAGGAGGTGGAACGGGCGACAGACTGGCACCCGTGCAGGTGCTGGACATGTACCACTTTGACAACGAGATAGCCATCGTGATGGAGAGACCGGCCAGCTCTGTGGAACTTGCTGACTATTGTCACGACCGGAAAGGCCTGAAGGAGGACGAGACAAAGGTAACGGAGGCATCTGGTGTCTGCGCGGCACAACTCAACAAGCCGGACCTCTCGTTCTAACTCGTTGGTCTGTGTTTTACCGGAGAACATCATGAGGCAGATGGTGGACGCAGCCATGAAGATGCACGCTCTGGGGATTTTCCACCGAGACCTAAAGATGGAAAACATCCTGCTCGAATGCAGCTCAGATGTTCCTCGTGTGCGGATCTTAGACTTTGGGTGCAGCTGCATTGACAGCAGGAAGCCTTTCTCCAGCTACTCTGGTATCTCATTCATTCATCTCTGCAGGCGCTGTCAGGCTGTTTCTCACCCTTTGTTCCTCTGCGTGCGGTAGGAACTACTGTCCACGCGCCACCAGAGTTTTTCATCTGGACGAGCTACATGGCTGAACAAACCACAGTGTGGCAGCTGGGCGTGCTGCTGTTCGAGATGTTAAACGGAGCTGAGAGATTCCAAACAGTCCAGTTCATGAAATCCATCAAGAAATCCTTTATGTCGTTTGGTTGCCAGCTCTCTCAAGGTACCTGCAGGTTCAGGTACTTGGCAAAACACTTTCCCCCCATGTTCCAGTCATTTGTGTGTGTGTGTGTGTGTGTGTGTGTGTGTGTGTGTGTGTGTGTGTGTGTGTGTGTGTGTGTGTGTGTGTGT
>JBBMJM010152522.1:0-10586 GCA_037832705.1 Centriscus cristatus
AAACAGGAGAAAGGACAGAACAAATAACAGATATCACAGCCAGAGGCATGACAAGAACAAAAAGGAGAATCCTGAGAAACCTTTGTGTGCCATCTTCTGCTGCGTCTTTCAGATGATAGCACACCATCCTATGCAGTCCATCTCTTTCGCCTCCGGGGGAGACACAGTGAGTCCTCCTCCCTGCTCTCATTTGACATCTTGGCTCCCTGCATGCCTGAAAGCGTGTGGACGTCCCATCCGATGACCAATGATGAACAACACCTTTAAATAAGTGGGATTATTTTAATTTGTCTGATTGTGTTTTCTTTGTCTCTCTTCAAGGACACACCTGATTATGTTGCATATGTGGCCAAAGACCCAGTGAATCAGAGGGGTACGTCAACACTCAACATGACCTTCTCTGATCCCCCTCTTTGTTGTTTCCACATGTACTTGTAATGTAACGCTGCTTAAACTGAATGAGAGAAATGTCTGTGTCTTTCAGCGTGTCACATCCTGGAATGCTCGGACGGTTTAGCCCAAAGTGTGATCAGTACGATCGGCCAGGCCTTTGAGCTGCAGTTCAAACAGTACCTCCACAGTCCTCCTAAGACCATGGCGTCTGTGGAGAGGTAGTATACGCTCCGTCCATCACTTCCACACCTACCACCCTGCTTAAAAAACTCTGTATACCCAGAATATAAGCGACATTTCGATAAAAAAAATTGGATTCTGTTCACTGTTCTGTGCTTGTGTTTATTACTTGTCTTTTTAAGTTACGCAGTAGTTGCCATTTTATCCCAGACCGATTTCTCCCTCTGGAGATGAATAAAGAAACTTTAACTTCAAGTTGGATCTCAACATCTGAGCTCTAGAGTTCTCAAGTCTCTGCTTCTCGCACATGTATGTTAATATTGGACCATGGAGACACTGAACACGTTCATCAATAAATGTGAAAACAGCCCTCCACTGTCAAAATGCACATTCAGCATTTTAAACGACGATGACCATGATTCAACATTCACGTTCACCTTGACAAGGTTTTCAGTATGCCACAGAGATCTCACAAACAATCCCACTGACGCTAACACGGACACGTTCTCACGTGAAGGTGTGTGACTTCAGGTCCACGTTAGTTAGTTTATTTAGACTCTATGAGCTGTGAGTTCTATGTCGTCCCGTACTGCCTCTGGCGGTCATCCGGGACTCATAGAACCGTAGTTACAGACGTAACTGATCGTTCTTCTTCCGGGGGTCTCAGTCATGATGGACCAAAGGAAGCTCCCAGATCGTCACTATTCTTGGTTTGGTTTCAGATGAACAGCTCTGTAATCTATAAAAAACTCCAACAGATTCATACAGATCAGTTTCGGATGTGAACTTGTCATCTAAGCTGAATCCTTCTGCTCCAGAGCTCAGTTCTTGTTGAGTGTTCATGTTACCACCATCATTGTCACGATTCGTTTGTTGACTTAATCTGTAAACACAAACAGTTTCCTTATTTTATTCATATTCTCTCTTTTAGATTTGTATTTTTTGTAACAACACTGACATTCAAACATCGTCTGGCACAATTTCCTTTTCTCTTTTTTATCTTATCAGATCATGAATAACAGGACTGATCTATTTTCTGCATCTGCATGAAATCTTGCACTGTCCCCACTCTGTTGGATCTTCTTCAGGTCTGCCAGGACGGAGGAGCCAATGTGGGGGGAGGAGGACGACTCGTCTGAACACGATTACTACAACAGCATTCCAGGGAAGGAGCCTCCTGTCGGAGGGGTGGTGGACTCGAGGCTTCGGTCCAGTAAATCCACGCTGGGTCACATCCACACCCAACCGCAAAGCAAGACAGCAGCACAAGTAAATCCAGCGGCATGGTTTTAGTCTCAGATCGGTTCACACGTCACACTGACTTCAACAGTAGATTCTCCTCAGACACACACACACACACACACACAGACCCACCGACCCAACGAACTGGGGGAAATAATTCATGGTGATTTGCAGGTTTGATTGTTGTGTGATTGTTCTGTGCAGATGGGCTCGCCAGCCAGAAGGGAGCAAACGTCTTACCATCCTGGGCAGCTCTGCTATGAGCTTCACTGGGACACTGACACAAGCAGCAGCTCAGGTGAGACGTCCAAGAAGACAGACACGAGTATGACAACTCAGAACACTGAGAAGAGGTTTTCTCACAATTCTTTCACTCTGATTTACTTTTGTTTTAGCACAAACAAATTTCTCTGTATCTTCTATTTTATATCGGAGCAAAACGGCTAGGATTTGACTTTATTTGATTTTTTTCTGCTTTCATTGTTTTTTCATAGTGTAGTTCATATAAATAAATCTTTAATGTGATTTTTGAGCACGAGTGGGAGCCACAAAAAAACAAAACAAAACAATAAACCTATCACACTTACATCAGTATGAAACACACTGAGGGTGTCTGTGTTCTACAGGGGTGACGTCAGATGGTTACCTGTGTGCTGACGGACAGCCACCGAGCAGCAAAGACTACGAGGAGCATCAGTATGTCAACACCCAGAGTTTAGAAAACCTGGATTCGCTGGCTCGGGGGGCTGTTGGACAGAGGGCACCCAGGGGACCCGACAGTCCCAAGAAAGACCTATTTGACATGAGTATGTTCTTCTGTTTCTAAATTATACTGGACTCAAGCACTATAAAGTGCGTTATAATATCATTCCATATCGGCTCCACCTGAGCCGTCGGCTCCATTCGTTCCTCGCTCCTCGTTCCCCACAGGGCCTTTCGAGGATGCCTTGAAGCTCCATGAGGCCACTGTTGGAGCTGCTGGGGGGAGGATACCTGTTGCAGTAAGAGAATGTGGTGGTGGAGGTGTACAGATGCTGGAGGATCAGTGGCCTAGCCCCCCACGCCGCCGAGCCCCCGTGGCCCCAAACGAGGAGCAGCTCCGCAGAGAGACCTGGTACCACAGCCGCATGAGCCGAAGAGATGCAGAGAAACTTTTGGTCCGAGATGGAGATTTCCTCGTCCGGGAGAGCACAACCAACCCGGGCCAGTATGTGCTAACGGGTATGCACTGCGGCCTGCCGAAACATCTGCTGCTGGTGGACCCCGAGGGTGTGGTGAGGCCAAATAGACCCTTAGACCATAGACCATTATGGTCTGATTCCAAATCTTGGTTGATCTATACACATGTAACACCGATCATTTAGGACCAGTCATAACCTCTGTCCTCTCCTCTCTATCGCAAAGGTCCGGACCAAAGACATGCTATTTGAGAGCATCAGCCACCTTATCTCATATCACCTGAAGAATGAGCTGCCGATTGTGGCAGCTGAGAGTGAGCTGCACCTTAAACAGGTGGTCCGCAGGAAACAATAAACCCCCTGGTCTGGCTGCATGGGCTGGTAAGTTAAGTTAAGAAAAAAAACATTAATAATAATAATAATAATAATAATAATAATAATAATAATAATAATAATAATCATCATCATCATCATCATCATCATCATCATCATCATCATCATCATCATTATTGTTGTTGTTGTTGTTGTTATTGTTATAAAACATACATCATACAAAAGGTAACAAAAAGTGCTTTACTTTTTTTTTAAAAACCACAACAAAAATATATAAAACACATTTAGAAAACATAAAATATAAAAACAGAAGTGGTATAAAAATATGATTAATAAACAAGCAAATAAATTAATAGGCCTGGCATATGAGAAGACAATTGAAGTTCCTGTAAAACAAAATAAAATACATATGAATGTTGGCAAAACAAACAAAAAGAAATCAGTATCATTTGTTAAAAGTGAAAAGATCACCAGTCTTTGCTGCCCTGAGGAGCTGTGGAGGGTAAAACTGTCATGACCTTGTGGGAATGGACAGTTGAAGTTTGTCCGGCCATATTTCTTCCGTAGTTCATTCCTGTAAACAATCAAGCACACAGGCACACATCAGACCATTGTATCTAAACTACAACTGTCCTGAACTTTAGTCTAAAATAACGTCTTCTTTCTCTTCCAGCGCTGAGTTCTTCTCTGCCTCTGCAAACCTGGAAAACACAAATAGAAAAACATTTCAGTCCGATGGATCACACAAAGGATGTGTTAAGACTTTCTGTGCACTGGCACCTATGAACAAGCTTTTTTTTGGGATAACTGTTCCTCTTCTGTCCTCAGCATGCAGCTTTTAAAAACAAGAACCACAGTGGGATTTCTTTCAGTGTGAGGACACATTCGGTGTCAAAGACAGCTGTTTGGAGAGGGCCGTGACTCCAGTGGTGCTTGCAGGGATGTGATACACAGTCATGAAATGTCCTGTGATGCTTGTACTCCTCATGCGCCTCCAGTGCACCGTGGACTGCCTGATCAGGGCAGTGAAGCTGGTCATAACGCACATAAATCTGACGCACCCATGTCAGTTTCTGTCTGTTTCTATATGCAGTACTTCATTTAGCAAGGATGGAAGATGTTTGTTTCACTGGAATGTCCCTGTCTTTCACAGGTCTGCAGATGAAAGATGGTGAAAAGTGACTAAATGATGGGTTTATTCACGATAACCAAAGCACCATTTTGGAAAAGTATGCTTTATATGTTTGTATCAAGAAGTTACCTGTCAGGTCTAACCGTCACCACAGTGCAGTCCTACTATATTTCCATGTACAGCCAAACGGACTCAAAGCTGGTGGGCGTAGTTTCATCATATTTGATGAAACGATGCTTCCTTTGTGTTGTGTTTAGTGTTGTATAAACCTGTGAAGCCTGTGCTCTCAAACATCGACTGTATTCTCTCAGTATGTCTGTTGTTCCCCAACTCCTACAACTTCAGTGCCTTAATAACCAGACAGGCATTTGTGTCAGAGTGTTTGTATTCTGTTTGCAACGCCGACGCAATGGATGATTGAACAGATCGATCATCTGTTCATCAGAACGGATGTTAACAGTGATGTAAGCTGCTGAATACTATTTCATGATATCTCATATTGCTACTGTCATTGTTTGTTCTGTCCTCTCCTTGGTGGATGGATTTGAATGCCAAATTAAATTGTTTCTTTGTCCCGTCTCAGGGAAACATCACGTTAGTGTACATACCACGTCCAGGAGGTGTCTCACAACAGTTCATTTAGATTTGTGGTTGAAACGACAGCTTCAGGAATGCCCAACATCAGGTCAATGAGGCTTCTGATGAACAGATTTCTGAAATCTCCCTTTATTTGTGTTCTCAGGAATTTATTGAATGTTTATTTTGGATTACCCTTACAATTCTTTACTTCCCAAATTTATTAAAATACTGATGTAACTCAGGGAGTGTTGTGTTTTGTTTGTGAGCGTCAGCAGCTTCATAGCGAACCGAGCTGCTCAACTACACACACACACACACACACCAGCCTAATTGGATTGGATTTCCACCATCTAAAAATAAACGACTGCAACAGAAGCTGTGATGGAGGAATTGAATGACAAACAAGAACACTTGATTGCAGATTGTTTCTTTTAGTTTTATTACAACAATATAAAAACAGTCAGCCATCACACACTAATAATAACATGTATACTGTTTATCCACAATGGCGTCCTACTTCCATAAGCCCTGACATGTAAACTGAACTACCAATGACCTCTGGGGGGCTCGAACGTCGAGATGTTGTAAGATTATTGTCCCTGCTGTGTCATCCTCAGGATCTGGAGCAGCAGGCGTTGCACATCCTCGTCCATTCGTCCCTGTTGGAGAACAAAAAGAGCATTCCGCTCTGTCATCCTAATAGCATGGACCCCAGCAGAGCACTATATGGACAGGTTCCCCTTCAGGAACACCCACTGTTGTTGTTGACCTCAAACACATAACACAACACCTCCGACCTCCACACCACTAATCTAAAAAAAAGCTACATTGGTCACTAGGGATTTTAGACTTCTGCTGATTTTAGGTTAGATGACTGATTTACTACGATACCTCAGTGCTGAACACGTTCTCAAGGTGAAAATGAAGAACTGTGGAATATTTAGAATCCTGAGACAGTGTTGATAACACTTACCTGTACAGCTGCGAGTAGATGGGAACGGTACACAGCCACCACCTGTTTGTGCTTTCTCTCCCAATCCTGAAAGAGAATTTCAAGAGACAGAAATGTTCCTTCCACGACAGGGTCGCAGATAATAAAGGGAATGTATCATTTGGTTCCTTACCTGCAGCTGCTGGTTGAGGATGCCGATCCGGTTCTGCAGAGCCATCTGCTGCCCAGGGTTCCCATGATGGCTGGCGGAGGAGGAAATGATGCCGAGAGGAGGAGACAGAGCTCCCAGTGCCTCTTTCAGCCGGAACACCTCCTTAGAAAGCTCTGTTATCTTCAACATGACAGAGGCATCAACTGAGGGCCGACTCACAGGTACAACAGTAGTTGTCGTTGGTCTTAGTGTCTCCTACCTTTCGGTCCTTCTCCTTGACCAGCACCTGAGACTCCTGGATGTCGTTGTGAAGCTCCTGGATGTGGCTGCTATTGGCCTGCAATTCTGATAGTTGTTTCTGCACGGCAGCCAGCTGGGACTCTGCAACCTGCCTCTCACTCTTGTTAAAAAGAGCCTCCCTCTGAACCTGGAACACCTTGACCAGAAAGAAATGATCATCTCAGCAAAATGTCATAAAAGAAGTGCACGTGTCTTACGCATGTGAACCAGCTTCTACGTCACTCCACCTTGCTCAGGAAAACCCTGTCTGCAAGACACCTCTCAGACAGGCAACTATATTTAAGGAAGCTGTTCGCTCAAGTCTTAACATATTTCAGCTGCGCCACCCAGTGGAGGGTTCTGATCTTCAAACTTCATGGTGCTGCAGGCTCAATTCATGTTACAGTACATTAGACTCTATAGCCCCTCTGAAAGAAAAAGTACTAAATCAAAGAGGAGGGCTATTCAAAGACAGTCTTCCATTAGTTAGCGTCTACATATTTACATATTCATTATGTCATTAGCGATGATGCACCACAGTCATTCAAATTACTTGATGTTGAACCTCTCCTCAAGAAACCAGCACTTGACCCTGGTTGCCTCGCTAACTACAGACTGATATCAAACCTCCCCATTCTTTCAAAGATCTTAGATAAAATAGCAGACAAACAGATGCATTACTTTTTAAATATGAACAGATTAATTGAGGATTTTCAATCAGGGCACATCACAGCACAGACAGATCTGGTAAAAGTTACCAACGACCCTCTGACAGCTTCGGGTAGAGGCCTTGTCTCTGTACTTGTTCCATTAGATCTTAGAGCTGCTTCTGACACTACTGACCATCAAGTTTTACTACCTGAACTAGAATACCTAAATGGAATAAGAGGGTCAGCACTGGTTCAGATCTTCTCTATCAGACCGGCTTCAGTTTATGGCTGTTAATCGGGAAAGCTCAGAGCACGCTATCATTAGCCATGGAGTACCTCTGGGGTCTGTGTTCGGACCATTATTATTTACTTGGGTGAGGCGATTAGGAAACACTCCATAAACCTCTGCTGCTACTCAGATGACACACAAGTGTACCTGTTATACCTGTTAGCCATTATAGACTGGAGGTGACACGCTTCATTCTGCCTCTGACGACTTGAGGTGGCATGTGCCTTTTTCTGCGTTCATGTCATTTTGTAGTGAAGCTGGTTTTCTGCCGGCACTGCAAGTGCCAGCATACTTTGGAGTATTGTAATTCCGACGTACAGGCAGGAAATAGGTGGAAAAACTACAGCTTCACCACAAAAAGGACATGAACGTCATCCAATCCTTAAAGGTATAAAGATGTGCTCCACCTCTCATTGTCAAAGGTAGAATGACACGCACCACCTCATGTCTATCATGGGTTAAACTTGAGGTAATTGTACTTGGTCCCAAACACCTGAGGTCCTCATTCACAAACCATATAATTTCCTTAGATGCCTCTGCCTTGTCCTCGGTCACCACAGTAACAAAAATCTAGTAGTTACATTCGATCCCTTAACTCCAATGTAAAACTAATTTGAAAGATGATGTTCTTTTACCTGTGGAACATCGAAAAAGTAGGCATTTCCAGTCCCATTAGGATGCAGAAAAAATAGATTATGCATTTGTGACCCCTGATGCTAGGATGTACAGGACAGATTGCTCATCTCCCAGGTTTGTCCAGCCACCATGAGTGATTGCACAGATATGGAGCACAGTCACTATTAGGAGCTTTCATAGATTAAACCTCTTCTTTCACCTCAGTATCTTCATTGTCGGTACAGTCGACACCTACTGCTGGTTTGTCCGGCCCAGGGAGAGGGGTCACTCTTTCTGTGGTCCACTGATGTTCACAATGCCCCCCACCTTTATTTTAATCACAATGCCTGAAAGATCTTGCAGCTGCATAGCTCAACACCCCCTATTCTTAGACCCTCGAACAGGGTAAGGAAAAAAAGTCCAGAACCCCTTTCATCAGGGAACATGTGGTAGAAACGTTCAGAAGAGCCAAGAACCTTTAGTGGGATGTCATTTTTAAATGTCACTCCACAAGTGCACAGAAAATGTTATTCTCATCCAGAAAGAACCTGTTGTGTCGATACAGACCTACTGTAAAGTGAGCAAAGTGAGATGACTGACAAAGATAATAAATAATGTGACAGGGAAGAGGATTCATGGAGCAGGCCTCTGTGTGGTAGACCCAATAATGACCAACGTGATTTGAGATGGGAATGGGAGAGAGCAGGCAATATAACCCACACTCATACCTCAGTGCAGGTCTTTTCATGTTTGCGGGTCAGATCGTTCAAACGGGCCGTCATAGCGTTGATCTCAGCCTGCATGGAAAGACGCAGGGCCTCGTGGTCCTCCTTGGAGATCAGACCCTGTTCCGCAGCCTTTTGGGACTTCAGCTCTCTTATCTCCATTTCCTTCTCACCAAGAGCCTCCTGAGCTGCCGCTGCACTTTTCTCACTGGCCTGCAGGAGGCACTGGAGCTCTGCCTACAAGGTTAACGCCACCAAATATGTTCATATGTACATATAGTTTACATGATTCATATCAATCCCACGGTTACTGCTGTTATTATCATGTTTTAACTTGTTCATTCTTTGGCACATATTTCTCTTTTTCTTTTTTTGGTGTATTTGTGATATTATACTCTGATATCTGTGAGCTGTGCTGTCCCAATGTTCTGCTGGAATCTGATTTACCTCACTTAGTGATTCATTTACTTGCGGTGTCATTTTGTCAACTATAAAGTCTACCTATACCAGATATTTTCAGTTAAACACATAACAAACTGATCTATAATGTCACATACTCAAGACAATGACTAACATCATCCTTCTCACATTATATTTGTAACTCTCCTTGCTTACCTTCACTTTCTCATGCTCCTCTTTGGGTATGGTGTCATGCAGGCCCTGCAGTTTGCTCTCTAATCTGACAACCTTGTCCTCAGCTTGGCCCTGAAGGGTTTTCGCCTCCTGGAGCTCCTTGAGGGTTTGCGCTAACTGTTCTGACACAGCTGACAGTGCTTCCTTATGTTTTGAAAATGGCACAACATCTTTGAGCTGCAGGGCGTCCTGTGCCCGGCCCTCCCGCTCTGCGCACAGACAGTCCAGCGCCTCGGCTGCTTCCTGTCTTGCCACCTCCAGTTCTTCTCGAACAGCTGCAAGTGAGCGTCTGGAGGGTTCTGATTGGAAAGAAATGTAGTTGTTCACAGACGTACTCAAATACAGTTTGATTGCTATTCTTCGGTCATGAAATCCAGAATATTTCAATGAATCTATTTAGGAAACAATTCCACTTCACACCTGACATGACTGAGGGCTCTGAGCTCTCTGAGTGCTCAGCATCCTCATCTTCATCGTCACCGGGTGAAGTAGGCCTCAGTCTTTCCAGCTCCAGGAGAGCGTCATTGAGTCTTCTTGCCACATCCGCCCTCTCTCTGGCCAGCTGTTCGCACTGAAGGCCCAGAGTCACCTGCACCTCCTCCAAGTCTGACCGGGGCACACGCTTCCTCAGCTCCACCTCAAGCTCCCCCACACGCTCCTGGAGGCGACGAACCTGATCTCCATCGCCACCTATTGCCCCCTCTGTACGCGAAGTTGCCAGGACTGCCTCCAACTCTGTCACCTTTTCGCTGAGGTACTTCACTGTTTGTGTGTCCTCCTCTGAGTGGATTCTCCCCTCGTCTCCTTTTACAGCCTCATTCTGGGCCAGAGCAGCTTGCAGGTCGTCTACTTTCTTTGTCAGCTGTTTGATTGTGTCACTGTCGAGGGACCTCTGAGCCACTGTTTCGTGCTGTTTCTTAACAAGCTCCTCCTCCAGCTCAGTCACTCTCGCTCTCAGCTGCTGTGCCTGTTGACTTTGACTGCCGTCGGCAGACCCACCTCCTGTTGCAGCACCTGCTGTGGTAGTATCGTCAACACACTCCACAGAAAGCACTCCAAGGCGCATCTGCTCTTTTAGCTCCTCCAGCTCAGACTTGGAGGTGGCCAGCTGCTCCTCCAGTCCACACAACTTGTCCTTTAGATCCTCAATACTCTCTGGCTCTGCACAACCTCCCTGAGCTGCTTCTTCTCCACTGCAGAGCAACACAGGGGTTACAACACATTTATAAATTTGTCTTTGTCCGTATTACAGTTA
>JBBMJM010152532.1:0-10586 GCA_037832705.1 Centriscus cristatus
CACACACACACACACACACACACACACACACACACACACACACACACACACACACACACACACACACACACGTTCTCTCTGGTTCCCTGCAAAGACAGAGGAAGAGTCCTCACTACGCTCACAGCTGGATTAGAGACAGGAAACAAACAGCTGTCTCGAGTGGCGAACATCTGGTTCCAGCACCAACCTCCAGCCTTCACAGCAGCACACACCGGCGTCTGCATGTTCTCGTCCTGTGACGAACAGGAGGTAGAAAGTAGAAAGATATGATCCAAACTGTGTGATGAGCCGGGAATCAGACACCAATCATGTGCTTTGTGAATGTTTGCTTTGTTGAATAACTTAAAATAAGCTGCTTAAATCTTAACTCTGCACTCTCCATGTTTAACTACCTCTGGAGGTCAATAATGGGCTGAGAGTTTATGCAGAATAAATCCATCACACTCGGAACAAACCTGTTGCACGCGTAGAGAACGACAAATGTAAATCGGTCCGCTGGACCTCGTCTATGTACACGTTCCTCTGCAGCCTTTTTTGATTGATGACGATCCTGCCGCACACGCTGCTTCAGCCGGTTCTATAGATCAGCTGCAGTCACATGTGAAAGTCCTTCAAACATCCCCGTGCTGCCTCCAGTCAAATATGACATCCCATTCGACCGAATAAACACCTGCAGGTTAGCTTTCACACCGCCCACCTCTGCAGATGACAAGTGTTCTGGGACAGCTCAACTCCTCAGAGGCTGTTATCCACGGAGCTGATTCCGACTCGTTTTCATGTTTGATTGACGGCGTGGACATTTTCTCTGACATCTACTGTATGTACAGTGACTAATCCTTCCATTGCTTGTGCCGACAGTTGCTATTTTTGCCTCCTGTGAATCTCGAAAACATGACAGCTCACACGTACTCGCAAGTTCCTCGCTGGCAATTTGTTATTATTTTATTGTGCTGATTCTGATACTAAAAGTGTATTCTTTTTTTTTTTTTTTTAATTTCCATTGAATTTTTCAAGAAGGATGAGATTTATTTAACAATGTCATGCACATTTAAAAGCAGCACGACAGAAGTGCTGAACCAGATCAGCTGCCTCGTTGGCGTCGCTGTGGCACATTCCACATCTGACGTGACACCCACAGTCAACATTGGCTCCTTCTACACGGGCCGAACAATCGTCATTAAAATGCATCTCTAGATGTTTGTTTACCCTGCAGACACACACACACACACACACACACACACATTACCTCCAAGGGTAAGGTCATTTGTAGATGGGTAATTATTAAATTCACCATCATCTTCCTTGCTCAGCTTGAATAGTTTGATGTGAAATTGAAGCAGACGTCTACAAAAGCTCGCTACCGAGAGACCTACCAACAAAGAGATGATGAGAGTGACATTGTTTGCTCCTCTCCTTTTTGTGTGTGTGTGTGTGTGTGTAACAGCATACTATGCATATCAAGATATGCTTGTGTATGTAAATATCTGCCTGTATCTCACTGCTTAATACCTTCAGGGTGTGTTCATTCATCACGCTGCCTCTTCTTATCAAGCTGGGTAAATTGAATCGGCTGAGTTTGCCCTTTGCACTGTGTTCTGTGTTCTGCACGCGTTTCCTCACATGCCTTTAAAGTGTTTATACTGGACTGTGGTAAACAAACGATTAATGCCACAGAGAACAGGTAGTATCGGCAGCCTGTAAACACACCGACTCAGTGTTTGTCCTCAGCACTTTGCTGGGCTCACATATACGTCTTTGTTGGCTTTGTGAGTCGATTCACCAGGAAACGGACGTCTTGGTAAACTCCTCCCCGCTGGTGAGGGATGCCACAACTACTGGGGAGATTTTCTACAAATTACAAAGATCAGATAAGATCAGATCCAGGAACAAATGGGCTTGTCTGGTAGAAACTTTGTGCATGTGGCTCTGGATTACGCACAAACAAGACACAAACACATGGGACCTTGGGTCCTGAAGGGATTCTGGGGGCTCGGCCTCGCTCTAACTGCTCATCGCACCTGACTGCTGGTGAACATGTCGTATCCATTCACTTCTCAGATCAAATCACAGGGGCCCCTGAAGCCAAAATGAAGTGCCATCATCCCTAATGAAAATGCAGATGCATCCAGATGTACGTGATGTTTCCAGAGAAGAAGCTGCACGTAATCCAAAGCCTCAGCAGAGCTCTGCGCTGTCTGACTGCATTCCCACTTGTATAATACCAATGAAAGCTGAAGAGTTTAAGGGGGGTAAACACCAATAGTTTGGGGGGGGGGGGGTACTTTCCCCACCAGATAGACACTGACGTCACTGGGACATCACAGTCTATTTACCTCACTGCAGCTCAAAAACTACACTGCTTGCCTTCTTTTTTTTCTCAGCCATTTTTCATTGTCTTGTCCTCGGTGATCCCCCAGCATGCAGTCCATCACAGATAAAACTCCACATTCTCTAAAGTGTATTGGCAAGAGGACGTTGAGCTTATTTGGCAGCCGCCACCGCACCAAAGTGCTGCTAAAACCCCTCTGATTGAGATGAATGGAGACAAAGCGCCCCGGGGTACATCTGTTGGTGCAGCTTTTTCAGGTGACTGGTGGAAAATATGCAGTGTCAGCAGCCTCTAAGCCTGAACATTATTTTTTTCCCCCTCTTTCTACTCCTCACTGATGAGGAGGACGTCCCAAACAAAGCTGCCTTCAAGAAAAACACTGGTCCGCTGGATTGCTGAGGTTATACATTTGGAATACTAGAAATGTGGTTGAAGGCTCGAAGGCCCAACAAACTGAACACGGAAGCACGGAAAATAATGGAAGTCCAAAGGGAAAATGAGACAAAATGTCCCTGCTGTTACGTGGTGTGATGAATCAGCTCTTCCCTTCCAGTAATTCCCTTGGAGAGCTTCTGTCATTTGTCAAACATTTTGTGGGGAGAGCTCAGGTGTCGCATGGAACTGAACTAAAGGATGAGACGAGGATGCACAGGCACCGTATTGATGATTCATTAAACCAAAGTTGGGAGGAGAACATCATTGACGGGGAGGAGACGCGATAAGGGAAAGTCTGACCCAATTTGCCGCGCATGCCTTCGGTGTTCAGTCAGTCATGCAGCGTCACGCTTCATTCGCCGCAGCAGAGGAAGAAAACGCAAGTTAGACGGAGCTTTGTGAAATCAGATAATAGCTGCTGAGGAACGGTTGCGGCTCTCCCAGACTGGGGCAGTTTTGATGGCACGATAAACAAAACAAAACCATCCAACAAGAAGAAGAACAAGAAGACAGAAAGGCTTCCTGACTGTTATCACTGATGTGGATGAATAATTCAAAACATGCTGGTGTTGTCGGAGACAGACTGAAGATAAATGTCCTCTGTCTTTTCAAATGTCTTTGATTTCACCTCAGTCGTCTTCGTCCGTCATGTCATTAGTTTTAAGGCACTCACGGGATTTGTGGCGATAGTTTGGAGTCTGACTTCAGATGTGACGATTTGAAGAATTCCATTTCCCCCAGCAAGGATTTCTTCCTAATCTACAACTGGTTAAAAATAAACCAAGTCTACGGGAGTAAAAGTCACAATCAAAGGCCTCCTTTTTTGAAGTGTCTGCTACATTAAATAGCATAGCTCATACTTGGTGGAAATAACAGCACATCATTTGCCAGCACCGATCCCCTCTGCTCCCTCACGCCTTCCAGGGATTTTTTTTTTCTTTCTTTCTTTCTTTTGGAGGGCACACAATAATCTCATTCTCATGCTACTTTCTTCCTCTTCCCCTTTATTCTTGCTCATAGTTTATGAGCTTATCCCTCGCTGCTCGACACTACAGGGTAAGCCAGTGCAGCGCAGTGCTCTTAAAATCCTCAAAGACTGTATAAACAGACAGAAATGCATCTCAGATGCAAATGTGGATTTGCACATCTACTATTCCTTGGCGATTAAGCAAATGACAGTTCTTGGTACGACAATTGTAGGTGCAGTGAATGAAGCCGTTTTCAAATGAGCGATGATTTTCATGAAACATTAATGCCATCGTGTACTTTTTTTCCCCCCAGTAAGCAGAAAGTGCAGCCATTTAAAGTCCATTGTTGCTCAGGCATCTGACAACACGAGCTCACTAAGTGACATTTTATGCTGTTTTTGTGGAATAATTCATAAGCAGGTTTCACAGCGGGGCTGAATCGTCATCAGGAAAATGTTTTTGTCTACCTGGTCTAACGATAATGTGAAATCTTCCATCAAATACTGGTGCAAGACTAGAAATCTGACAGAAGTGATTTTAACGTGGTTATACTGATCAACGGTAAACTAAAAATACTGAATGGACACTTATATTTGTATTTAATACGCCAACACCTGGCTTATGCATTACCTACAGTCGCCACACTTACTTAGTTTTGTATTATTTATATCCTGTAATTGCTCCTTATTTACTTTTCTTTCTTGGCTCGAGCTGCTCTGATAAACGCCTGAGTGTTTGGGAGGAAATGTTTGGGATATTACAAGACATATTATCAAAGAGAGAAACCGTTTTCGTTTCCTCGCCTCAGATGGGGACACATGCTCTCTGCGTGTCCTTCACACAAACTCTCCCGTTGACTTTCATGGAACTTCACGGACGGGTGGAGTGCACCTGTTAAATCCATCAAACATTGCCAGGAGTGTGCACTCCACTGCTCATTTATCCCGTTTATATATAAATATAAACTTAAATTCATTCAGCATAATTTGACATTGATGTTTATTGTCCTAAGGCTCCTCTTTGCCCTTCTTGCCGTGCTCATTTTAAAATGACAAAAACATACATTTCCAGCAGCATCTAACACCTGAGTCAGGATGTGCGCTCTGACAGGAAGTCGCCGTCTTCACCGTTCCAACCTGGTGAAGAGCGCAGCTGCTCCGTGGCGATGCCAAACGGAGCTTCTGGCTCTCACCTGCTCCACAAGTTCAACTGTCACGAGCCGGCCGGTGCCCTTGTGCACAGTGTTGTCAAAGACTGTCTGTGGAAGTCGACTTTTCCAAGCAGCCGTGTTTTCCCCAAACAATGTGTTTGCTGAGAGCTTGCAGTAAAGAGTGTAATGTGGAGCTTTAAAGGATGCCTTCAGGGCTCACTGGGGAATGTTTGTTTGCTGCTTGAATAAACTGACTGGTAACAAATCAAAGGAGAAACCTGAATAAAGAGTACAGATACGACAAATACCGGTGATTCCTTACAGACATTCCTTGAAATATTTAAGTCTTCTGTCGCCACGGAAATCTCTTCCCATCATAACTAAACCAGTAAATAATAAAGCCCAGTAAAACAGATTTTTAGAGATTGAAGACGCAAGCTAACAGCATGCTGCTATCGATGACATCCCCAGGGACTAGTTGATCATTTACAAGTGGTCCGTGTTCATAATACACCTTCATACTCATCATAAACCAACATGTGTTTAAATGACGTGTTATTCATGGTTCCATCTAGTTGCCAGCACACACTGGCAGACATGAGCACGGTGGAACAGCATGAACGATGGTCCGTTTCTAAGGAGTTGGGTCGGAGGACGGAAAACCAGCCGACACTAATGAAGTCAGTGTGCTTGTGCTCTATTAATCCAAACGCCTCTGACCATCAGATCTGGGCCACGTGTGGATCATAAATTGATTGCTGTATTCAGGCCGAGTGTTAGCGGGCTGTGTGTCCCATCGCTGGGTCATGTGGGCGGCTTTTTTCCCTACAGCTTCATGTTGCCGTGTCTAAAAAGTCACACGATGAAATATTTATATTTGTGCATGTTGGCATTCACCCTTTATCTCTGGGTTCAGTTGTGAGTCAGAATTCCCCCGCGTTGCTCTTCTCGGCTGTTATTGGACAGCGTAGGAGGATGGGGAAGCTGCCAAACCACTTTTGTGATCCGAAATGCTTATTAATGACGGACCATAAACCTGCACTTTAATCTAAATGAATCTATCACACAGGTGAAACGAATACAATGAAAACGTCTCTGTTCCACTGATGAAAGGAACGACGGTGTTTGCTTGAATGGCGGCGACGCATTAAACAGAACGGGCTCATAATTACTGCGAGGTGTTTTCCCTGGAAAGGTCTCCTTGTTCTACAAATGCCAGACGTATTGAGGTTTCACACGTGTTAAAGGTGACGTTTGCTGTGACGAGCGTGGAGCGACGGTGTTTATGCTTCATTAACACAGACTCCGGTCACGGTCCCAAAGACTGTGGGATGTTTGTTCCTAATGCGCCGCATGCGGCATGTGGAAACATCCCAGACTGCGAGAAAAGACCAAGTGTAATTTAATATCCCATGAAATGCAGCTGTTGGTTTTTGCGACACTGTCAGCACAAATTAGCATGTAGGCAATTAGGGCACATTAATAATTCCTCCACCAAACCAACTCATTCACAGTGTCTCAGCACAAATATATATTTTCCCAGCAAGGTCTTGAGAAGTGACAAATGTGAGAGAGGATTGGTCGTCCAGAGGGGCCGACTGTGCAAACGCGACCTGCTCCACTGGCTTCTTCTGCAGATGGTCTCATCTCTATGCATAGAAAACGCTTCTTTAGATTAGCATTTAGTCAGTTTTCCTTCTGAAATCAGACATCTGTCTGTAAAAAAAAAAATCATCTCTCGATGTCTACAGAGGCTGCTGAGATTTAATTAATTGTGTTAATGTGTTAGTAATAAAAAAGAAGAGGATAATAGAAGCTCTATCTTTCCTCTCACTCCTGTAAAATAATGTCACTTAATTAAAAAAGATGATCAGCATTGTAAATTCAAACTGTTAACTCTGGTGAGGTTTTTTTTTCTCAGCAGTGAAAAGAATAATGAACTTTATCAGTATGCATCAACAGATTAAATTCATCCTCATATCTCTGCTTTCCTCATTGACCTTGTACTTGTCAAAACTAGACGTCAAAAGAAAGAGAACTTTCTGCCCAAAGCGGGGAAAAAAAAAACATTTTCTCTCCTGACTACTTATCATTATAGCAAGGAGATGTGATTATTTTTATTGGACCTGTGGGAAATTATGAGATAAAGACACCAACATAGTGTTTGGCAATAATTTGCAGTGAAGTGAAT
This sequence comes from Centriscus cristatus, assembly GCA_037832705.1. Classification (NCBI taxonomy): domain Eukaryota; kingdom Metazoa; phylum Chordata; class Actinopteri; order Syngnathiformes; family Centriscidae; genus Centriscus; species Centriscus cristatus. The sequence goes on from JBBMJM010152532.1 coordinate 7,074, forward strand.
GGATTTCCCTCCAGGTTTGAGGTTTATCTTTGCTTCCCATGGAGGGAGTTCTCTGAACAGACTTGTGGGCATGTACAGTTTTTAACATGGATCTGCAAACCCGTTATGAACCATATGTTACATTCAACCGTTTCTCAAATGAGATCAAATAAAGTGTCTATCTATCCATCCATCTATCTGGCTTCTGACAGTGTAATGTGATTCATTTACACTCACACTTTCAACAAGCTTATATGATACAATGCAATATTATGTTATATCATCTAACAATGTTGACAATACGTATCACTGGAGAAGGTCAGTGCCTTTATTCAGATGTTATGAGCTGAACTGGTTGTGACCTTTCTAGTGTCTGTGTTAGAAATAAGCAGTGAAGAGCTGCCTACAATATTTGCGTACGGGTCTCTCTTCTCTGTACAGCTCTTATTGAGTGGAATTTATTCTCACATGGATATCGTGCCACCGCCCACACAGGCAGCTCTCCATGGGGAAAAACTTCTCTCATGAAATTGTCAATCATCTTACAAAGTGTGTTATTTCTAAAAGAACGCAGAACAAAAAAACCTGCAGTGATTGTCTGTGATTGAAGCGATCATACCTCCTGACAACATAATTCCACTGTAGTTCTGGTTCCAACTCCAACACAGGTGAGTTAGATGCCACTCACCTCGTCACTTCAGCTCACACACACACTGATGGAACACTGAGAACCAAACAGGGCTGAGTAGTGGGATTCCATGAGTCCCCTCTGACACTTTCATCACATGGGAGTAAGGCACTAAACATCATAGTGGACGGACAAAACAGACAACAGTCAAGATGAGTACAATTCAACAGAAATATGCTAAGTAAGTAAGCATTTACAAGGAGAAGGGGGCGGAGCAGTGTTGGGGGACGTGGATACAGCAATGTTCATGAAAAACAAAAGAGCTTTGTTAATATTTGATATGAACCCACCAGTTTGAAACCTAAAATGTCACTTAAACTTGACAGAAAGAGACAATTTGCGTGTTGGACGGCCTTTGAGTTGCTTATTTGCTGACTCCCAGAAGCTTTCCTGTTGTGTTTCCTCTCTGACGTTCTGACGTGTTATTTTGTTGCTCAGCCTCTTGTGATGATGTGTGAGGTCCTAAAACAGTAGATCATTCCTACTGCAAAAAACATCGCACAAAGCAACATCATCATCAGCCTGAACATCAAACGGCATCACAGTGGATTTGAACATGTTAGGAGTGAATGGGCACAGAAACATACGCTCACCAGCACACAGACGCAGACAAAAGAAAACACAGTGTGGGATTCCTGGAAGGTTTCAGACGAGGATGTTCATTTATCTCCTTATTCCTCTGTATATTCTTAGTCGTCAGTGGGTTTCTGTCTAATATGGATCACTGTTTCTGTTTGCCACTTTTAGGTGACGGAAACAAGGACGGGTCCTCTCGGATGCAGTAACTATGACAACCTTGACTCTGTCAGCTCTGTTTTGGTTCAGAGCCCCGAAAACAAGATTCATTTGCAAGGTTGGCCATCCATAATTGAACTCTCCCAATTTCTGATGGAACTGTCACAGTGTCTTTTCTCCGGAAAGCTCATAACTTCAGCGCAGTGTGTCAGAGGGAATATAGCCTCTATCAATCTTTTTTTCATGCTCAGAACGGTCGCAGAGTTGCGGTCTCACACAGTGTGACTCGGGACAGAGAAGCAGAGCAGAGTAGCAAAGGTTCATGTTCAAGTGACTCAGCATGTGACAAGAAGCAGCTGAGCAGATGCCCGACGCACAGAAAAACAAGCAGAAGCCAAAGACCTGCTTTCAGTGATTCCACAGATCTAGAAAGTTCTGCAGTAACTGAAGTACTCTGAGTGCTTTCGCCAGTCATCCGAGTGACATTGCTGTGTTTTCGTTCTGTGTTTGTCCTTCCTCCAGGCCTCCAGGCCATACTGCCAAACTATCTGAGGGCCAGGTTTGTGCAGGCAGCTCTCAGCTACATCGGATGTAACGAGGAGGGCCAATTTGTGTGCCGGGACAATGACTGCTGGTGCCAGTGTGCCGTGGACCACCCACAGTGTAACTGCCCTGAGGTGGATCTGAGGTCCATGGAGGCCAGTTTGCTGCAAATCCGAGATTCATGGAACATGGCCAACCAAGAATTTGAGGAGTCAGGTCAGACTGTTTTTCTTGTCAAAGACCAAGAGAATGAGTTGAGAATGAATCACAGGACAAAGGTAACAGGGGCTGGATACAGTCGCGTAAAGAAAAGAAAGATAGGGAAGACAAGATAATCACACACAACCAGGAGCTGGTGAAGTCGAAATCAGTTTGGACCAGGCTTTTGGGTCTGTGGGCGGGGCTTAACAGCATGACGAGAAAAACTTGTTACCAGAACCCGCATTGTTCTACATGTGTGTCTGGATTCCCAGAAATCACACATCACACTTGGTGTTGAAAAAACACTGACAAACCAGCCTGATCCTGTCATACAACTTCATAAATACACTGCAAACCATTTGGATGCTGCAAATAGTTCGCTAACATCTCTGACAACCACTCAGCTCCCCACTGAGACAAATTACACAGTGTCCTGTCTTGACCAGGAAATGAAACGGTCATATAAGAGACTGATTGAGTTAGACGAGGGCTCTGCCCCGCGGTGTGAGGCACCCATCCATGTAAGTTTTCATTTAATTCTTATGTAATAACTACTAGAGCTACGAGCTCAGAACTTTCAGATCGTACCTGTGCTTTTCAAATAAAATAATGTGCCTTCAGACCATTTGGAACATTGATGGTTTATAGCATTTCATAGCGTTGAGGAGTAATCACCAGTCACTTCACCTCCTGAGCCACGTCATCCTTTGCGTTCTCTTTGAGCTAATACAACGGTTCTAATAGAATAAATAATAGAATAATAGAATGAAAGAATAATGGGACTTTCTATGTAGCAGACTGTTAACCATGAGCACAAGGAACTGGCAGAATGGATCTGGGTATTTCAGTTATTTCCAAGTCTTCCTAAAGCTTTTCATTGCTTTCTGATAATAATAATAATAATAATAATCGTATTTGAAAAGGTGCCTTTCGTGGCACTCAGGAACAACGTACAGTAAAGAATATTGTATAGAAAACATAGTTAACACAATGTAAAATACTTGGATAAACATCAAGTTAAAAAAAAGTGAAACAATACGAATTAGTCCCCCCAGGAATCAGCGATTCAGTGATCGTAGAATTTACCGCAGATTTCAAAGCGCTCCACTTAAATTTAAGCTGTCCGTGGAATATTGGTCTGGGTGCGGAATATTATATTTTACATGTCATTTACACCCCGGCTGCTAGATGTCGCGGCCAGATGGACGGGATCTAAGGTTGCGAATCTCAAGAATCAAGAAGTGTTATTTCCTGTGTTATTGACTAGTGGAGTGAATCAGCAAGTAGCGTCTGTCAAAATGACAAACGTGGAGCTACGAGGAAATGTGGTGTGGGGTTAGGATCTCATTCATGTCTGTCGCCTTCTG
>JBBMJM010152552.1:0-10585 GCA_037832705.1 Centriscus cristatus
TGTGTGTGTGTGTGTGTGTGTGTGTGTGTGTGTGTGTGTGTGTGTGTGTGTGTGTGTGTGTGTGTGTGTGTCTGAAAATCCACAGTACTGTGACAGACAGACAGAGAGACAGACTGATGTAAATATCACTTTTAATATATTTAGTTGGACACATGCAGGTGTAAATTAAACAGTGCTGAGTAGTGTAGGTGAACCACAGCACACGACTTCAACTCTCCAGTTCACCAGCAGTGAATAGCTCTCTCACGCTGCGGACCCACATCAGAATGTGTCAACGAGGGATTTTCTCCTTGTTGTTGTTCCCCCCCTTCTTCCTCTCGTCGTCACTGTTCGTCGGTGTGTTGATGGAAGGGGTGGGTTCCTTCATCCTCTCCTCCTCCTCTGTGTCCCACAGGAGTCAGGAGAGTCTGCTCAAAGCCTCCATGCCGGGTGTTTACCGCTCCGAGTCCCAGCTCTACCCACACGTGGTCCTGCAGCGGGTCCTCCCCCCGACAGCTCCTTCCTCCATCCCCTCCGCACCCTCCGCCCCGCTCTACCTCCACCTGCCGCCCTCCTCCTCCGCCTCCACGCCCGCCCACGCCGCCGCCCCCCCCTCGCAGCCACATATTATGCCTCAGTACCCGACCCCGACGTACCCTCCACACCCCAACACGGCTGTTCCCCCCTTCCCCCACCCGGCTCCCATCTACCCCAACCCCAACCCCAAGCCGCAGCAGCCGTGGCAGTAACGTCTGGGAGGCCAGGACAACAAACATCTGCACAGATGTGGAGTGGAATGATCTGGATATTGTTTATCGTCTGCACGAGGCTGCTGACGTAAGCAGAGCTGAGTTAGTGGACGACTCGTCCTCACTGGTGGTCTGCTGCTTCTAAACAGGAAGTAAACACATCGACGTCCTCTCTTCATGCACCTTGAAGAACAACAGCTGTGAGGAGGAGAACTTCTCCTCCAGGTTCCTGCAGCGAGAGGCTGTTTCCTTCAGTCGTTTGATTCACTCGTTTGGTTCAATTGTTTCAGTCAATATTTTGATCAATTGAATCAATTGTTCGATCTGTTTGGTTCAATGTGTTTGGTTCAATTGTTTCATTCAACTCGACTGGTTCGGTGGTTGGGTTCAACTGCTTTTCTTCAGCTCATCTGGCTCTGGATCTTCACCGATGGACCCCTCAGAGTTTCTTCCCTTCTAGTCAAACATAAGACAGACGTGTATTTTGGATCTGAATCTCCTCATTGGTGGAAGATGTAGTTCAGGTTGTGCTGCAGGATTTAACCATGAAGTGACTGGACGTGATGAAATCGTGGTTGTTGTCAATAATCAGTGGAGAATTATTCAGCAGCACCTTTAACTCTGACAGTATGAAATGACAGACTGTTTGTTTCTGATCCCTGACTTATTGCTTTTCACTTTTATTAAGGTGTGTGATTCCTAACACGTCTGTGTTGTAACAGGTTTGTTTCTGAACTGTGACGTCCGATGACGACCGGTGAACATTTTAATTATCCACAGCGTCGTGGTTGCTGTGGAGCTGAATGCATTTTTATATTAATCAACTTCCTTGTACGTTCCCTTGTTTGACTGTGTGTGTGTCTGTCTGCGCTCTGAAGTCATGGACTCTTTGCTTTAGTCACTTTACACTGTAACTTGGGAGATTTGGGGGATTTTGCAGTAGCAACACTAATAAACCTGCACTTTACAGTATGTGTAAATCATCTGATGTAAGCTAATATTATGCAATAAAAAACTGAGATTTTTGTCAAGTTGAACTCGTTACACAGACTAGAAACAAACTGTTCCAGGCTCAGAACACTCCAGCAGATCCAATGCTACATGTGGATGGCCTTCTGCCTCGAGCAGCTGAAGAGGAACGCAGCAGTGATAGAAGAGAAGAATACAAACACACAACAGATTTGTTCAGATGAATCAGCTGTGATGATGAAACAATGGCGGCAAGAACCCCAAGAGTGAATTGTGGGATTTTAAGAGCAAATCTCATTATGACTGTTAAAGTGTTTGTTGTGTTTGATTCTGGTGGTCTAGGGCAGTAGAAGAAACCCCAGACCAGAAAGAAGCAGAAGTCCACGAGAGAAGGGAAGCTGTAGATCAAACAAAGGGAGGTGTGGGGGGTGGGGGGTGGATCATAGAGGCAGAATAGACAGACACATGACAAATGACGGAACACACTGATGCTGCGTGACCACAAGCACGATCAGCAGAGCGAAGGGAAACCAGCAGGAAAATGAGCTGCTGGCGTTACGGCCGACAACGTTCCTTTGTTCCATTCGGAGCCCAAACACCTGCTCGTTTGTTTCCTATCGGCCCCCACGTCTGACCTGACAGCAGCTGTAGCAGTCCCGGAGACGGCACGCCACGGTAAACGATATTTCTTCTGATGTTCTGGTGTAAAGACAATGCAATTCGATTCACACATGGTCTGTTGTATTTGTGCAGAACATTTGTGTCCTGAAGGACTTTATCATCCAAAAGTTTCGATTTTAGAGATCAATCCTTGAGTGTGTGAGTGTGAGTGTGCCCCTCCCCAACACACTCACACCCCTGTTTGAGCAAATAACCCATCTTTAACAGAACTCCCCACTAGTCACTTCAGAGCTGAAGAAGAAGTCCAGCTGGCTACGAATGAACCCAGTGAGACATTTCCAGGTTCCTGTGGGCTGAGATCAACCTGAATGCACCTGAACCAACGGGAGTTTGAACAGTTGTTTTGTGACATGGTGCCAGCATGTCTGCTCGTGACATTTCACTGACAGACAGGGAGCATGTGCAGAAGCTTCTCAAAGAATGTGACAAGTACATGTGGCGCGACCTGTGGACCATGATGGACGTGATCATCCTGTTCCCAGGGGTGGTGGCCAACGCATCCCTGCTCTGGTTATTTCTGAAGGAAGTCAAATCCCTGTCAGCCTCAAAGGTGGGTTTAATGCGTCCCCTCATGATGTCAGAGGGTCACCTGTTAGTCATGTGACATCTGAAAGGTTCTTTAACGTCCACATATTGACCTGGAAGGATGAGATAAGCCCCGCCCACTTACACAGCGCTCATACACCTGACACACCGGCAGATATCTGACATACTAGCTAATGAGTTACTAGATTATTTGAGTAAATTATTATAACAACATTGTAAAACACATATAAAACAAAAATAAAATGCATAAAACGGGACACGGTGGTGGGCCTTCCTGTAGGCCCACCACCCACAGGAAGACTCAGAATGCAATGTGGTTTGGGTGGCAGCTGCAGGCAGGGGCCCCAGTAACGCAAACCACGGACAACAACTCTGGCTATGGGGACATGGAATGTCACCTCGCTGGGGGTGAAACAGCCCGAACTTGTGCTAGAGGTTGAGCGGTACTGGCTAGAGGTAGTCGGGCTGAGAGAGAAGAGAGGTTGGACTCTTTTCTATTCTGGAGTTGCCCGCAGTGAGAGGAGGGAGGCTGGTGTGGGCTTGCTTATAGCTCCCCAGCTTAGTGTTGGAGTTGTCCCCATTGAACGAGAGGGTCGCTTCCCTTCGCCTTCGGGTGGGGGATAGGTCTCTCACTGTCGTGTCGGCCAATGGGCCAAATGCAGAGTACCCAGCCTTCATGGAGGCCCTGGAGGGAGTACTGGAAGGTGCTCCAACTGGGGATGCCATCGTTCTTCTGGGGGACTTCAACACTCACGTGGGCAGCGACAGTATCACCTGGAGGGGAGTGATTGGGAGGAACGGCCTCCCAATCACTCCCTCCCTGATCTGAACCTGAGCAGTGTTCTGTTGTTGGATTTCTGTGCTAGTTAGGTTTGTCCATAACGAACACCATGTTCAAGCATAAGGGTGTCCATAAGCACATGTGGCACCAGGACACCCTGGATGTCAATGATCGACTTTGTAGTCATGTCATCCGGCCTCCAGCCGTATGTCTTGGACACTCAGGTGAAGAGAGGGGCTGAGCTGTCAACTGATCACCACCTGGTGGTAAGTTGGATCCACTGGCCACTGGGGAAACCCGACAGACTTGGCAGGCCCAAACTAACAGTGCGGGTCTGCTGGGAACATCTGGCGGAACCCACCATCAGAGGGGTCTTCAACTCCCACCTCTGGGAGAACTTCGACCAGCTCCCGAGGGAGGCTGGGGATATTGAGTCTGAGTGGACCATGTTCTCCGCTTGTTCTCCGCTTGGAGCTGTGGTCGTAAGGTCTCCGGTGCCTGTCGTGGCAGCAAAGCGTGAACCAGGTGGTGGACACCAGAAGTAAAGAATGCTGTCAAGCTGAAGAAGGAGTCCTCTCGGGCCTGGCTGGCTTGTGGCCCATGGAGGAGGACCACCAGTTGGCCTCGAAGAAATTCTGGCAAATCAATCGGCGCCTCAGGAGGGGTAAGCAGTGCTCCAACAACATTGTGTACAGTGGAGGTGGGGAGCTGCTGACTGCAACTGGGGATATTGTTGGGTGGTGGAAGGAGTAGTTCGAGGAACTCCTCAATCCCACTGTCATGCCTTCTGTGGAGGAGGCAGAGACAGGGGACTCAGAGGTTGGTTCGTCCATCACCCAGGCGGAGGTCACTGAGGCAGTTTGGAAGCTCCTCGGAGGCAAAGCACCTGGGGTGGATGAGATTCACCCAGAGTACTTGTCCCTGGATGTTGTAGGGCTGTCGTGGCTGACACGTCTCTGCAGCATCACATGGCAGACGGAAACAGTGCCTCTGGATTGGCAGGGTGGTCCCTCTTTTCAAAACGGGGGGCTGGAGGATGTGATCCAACTATCTTGGTATCACACTCCTCAGCCTCCCTGGGAAAGTCTATTCAAGGGTACTGAACAGGAGAATTCAACCGATAGTCGAACCTTGGATTCAGGAGGAACAATGTGGTTTCCGTCCTGGCCGTGGAACAACGGACCAGCTCTACACCCTCACCAGGGGGCTCGAGGGGTCATGGGAGTTTGCCCAACCAGTCCACATGTGTTTTGTGGACTTGGAGAAGGCATTCGACCATCTTGTGGGGGGTGCTCCTGGAGTATGGGATCAGGGGCCCTTTACTGAGGACTGTACGATCTTTGTACGCCAGGAATAGGAGTCTGGTTCGTTTTGCCGGTAGTAAGTCAGACCTGTTCCCGGTGCATGTTGGTCTCAGGCAGGGCAGCGCTTTGTCACCAGTTCTGTTCATTATTTTTATGGACAGAATTTCTAGGCGCCGCCGAGGACCAGAAGGGGTCCTCTTCAGGGGGCCACAGGATTTCAACTCCGCTTTTTGCAGATGATGTTGTCCTGTTGGCTCCTTCAAGTCAGGACCTTCAGCGTACACTGGGGCGGTTCGCAGCCGAGTGTGAAGCAGCACCTCCAAGTCCGAGGCCATGGTTCTCGACCGGAAAAAAGGTGGCCTGCACCCTCCGGGTTGGAGGAGAGTGCTTGCCTCAAGTGGAGGAGTTCAAGTATCTTGGAGTCTTCTTCACGAGAAGAAGGGAGCGTGAGATTGACAGGTGGATCGGTGCAGCGGCCGCAGTAATGGGTTCTCTGTACCGGTCCGTCGTGGTGAAGAAGGAGCTGAGCTGAAAGGCAAAGCTCTTGATCTACCGGTCTATCTACGTTCCTCCCCTCACCTATGGTCATGAACTCTGGATCATGACCGAAAGAATAAGATCTTTCGAGGCGCTCCGTTAGCGATAGGGTGAGGAGCTCTGTCACCTGGGAGGAGCTCGGAGTAGAGCCGCTGCTCCTCCACATCAAGAGGAGCCAGCTGAGGTGGCTGGAGCATCTGTAACGGATGCCCCCTGGACGCCTTCCGAGGGAGGTGTTCCAGGCAGCGGGAGGAGACCCCGGGGAAGACCCAGGACACACTGGAGTGACTATGTCGCTCGGCTAGCTTGGGAACGCTTGGGGTCCTCCCGGAAGAGCTGGAGGAGGTGGTCGGAGAGAGGGAAGTCTGGATGTCCCTTCTTAGGCTGCTGCCTCCACGACCCGGCCCCGGTTTAATACTATATATTTTTGGTGATGATGTAGCTGTTAGCGGTTTTGAAGCAGTCTGACTGTCGTAAGTGGCGACGCTGCTGGAAGTCCAAAATTCAGGGTTGGAATCCGTTGAACTTTACAAACACAAAATACAATATTTCTTTTTGTTTGTTTGCTTTTTTCAACAAAAGAAGTTTCAAACACTGTCTGATAGTCGATGAAAGAGGAATAATGACTAATTGTGTGTGAAATCGTCTCCTCTGCTTCCCACCAAAAGACGACGTTAGATGCAAACATATGTGTTGTGTGTTCATTGAGAAAATAAACAAAAAGCAGAAATAAATGCGATGTTTGACAGAACAATGAAACTGAGACATGTCTGATGTTTGCAGGTTCTCGGTCTGAACCTTGTCCTGATGGACCTGTTGTACCTGTCATTCATGCCTGTCAGCCTGGTGTTTGACTTCATGAAGGAGGACAAGGGAAACAGCAGTGATTCAGGTGAACAGAGAACGACTCAAAAACATCTGTTTGACTTTGGTCATTGTTCTCAAAGCCAAGACAACAAGAAATGAATCGTTCATTCGTTCATCATCTCCTGTTTGCTCCAGTTGTGGTTCTATGCTGGATCTGATGTGGGTCCAACCTGGACCAATCACCGTTCATCCTCACATTCACAACTACGGGTGATTTAGAGTAGCTGTTTAACCCTGGCACACCCGGCTTTTGGAGGGGCAGGAAACTGGAGTAACCCACGCAAACATAGTTACCATTGTTATAAGTAATAATAAATATTGTAATTAATAATTAAGAAAACAGTGGTCCAGTGGTTCACAAGAAGGTCCCAGGTTCAATTCCTGGTCTTTCTATGTGGACTTTTCATCCTCTCCCTGAGTGTGTGGGTTCTCTCCTGGTACTCCAGCTCCCTCCCACCTGTGAGTGTGAATGGTTGTCTGACCTTCACCCACTGGCAGCTGGGATCAGAATCACAACTACTGAAACCCGTAATCAGAGCAAGATGAATGAATGAATAAGTAACAATGATTATGAGTGACACAGTTGCAGTGGTCACCAACGTTACATCACAGCGAAAAAGTCCCAGGGTGTTTGTGTGGGTTCTCTCTGGTGACTCTGGTTCCTCCAAACACCAAAGGACATGAAGTTAATGAAGATTGTGACAAACATGATGTTCACTTATAACATTGTCAGGGCGGGCAGTAGCCCGAGGTTTTTAGCGGAGCCGGGTGTGCAGCAATCACAACAGAGACACGATCAGCTAGATCAAGCAAGCGGTTTATTACACCAACAGGAATAACAAACACAGAAGCATGACTAAACAGAACGGGAAAAAAAATCACTGCACCATGGCGAGTGGGCAGGAAACAACACGGTACAAACAGGGCAGAAATGAGATGATCCTGGAGGGAGTGGAGTAGGTTGCCCACAGCATCTCCAACATCTACCAGGCCTGGAGGTGTGGAGTGGGTCCACTAGATGCAGATGTGTAGCCCCCTGATGGGCAGTTAGGCTGAGTTACTTTCTCAGATGTCTTCAAACCAGAGATGCAAGAGCCACTGGGCAAAAAACCTGAAGGGACAGAGGGGATTTGTTGGTAGGCAGAGGTACAATTGTTGACTTGTACTGACCCCCAGGAGGGACTGTAAATAACGGACAATGGTGCTACACAATGTTCTCCTCTCTTTTAAAGCCTGTGAGCGTTTACACACAAATTCACTCCCTGTTTATGTTCAGTTGTCCAGAAGACATGTTTCTGAAGACATTTCTGAGGTAACATGATGAACATTAGACAACAGACAGTCAGAGATTCACCTGCAAAAGAGACGGTACTTGATGATGAAAACGTTTTGAGCTGATACTGGAACAGAAGATGAGGCTGAAGACGCCAGCGGGGCACAAATACTGTTTCAGTTTGTCAGCCAGTGAATTAAATATTAATTTCTGCTTCTCGTCATCTTCCATCTGAACACAAGGAAACACAGCAGACGACCATGATGATGATTACCCACCAATCAATGTGGCCAGAGACTTCTTCAGCTTTTTCAACCTGATCGGCTGCCCCCTGCTGCTGACCTGCATGTGTCTGGAGCGTTACCTGGCAGTGGTTAAACCTGTGTTCTACCTGCGAATCAGAAAGATCAAGAACTATTTGTCTGTTTCTGCTGTGGTGTGGTTGTTCACATGGTTCTACGCTCTGGCTTCAGGTAAATCTACATCCATACATCTGATCGGATCCTACCCTCAGTGGAATGTTACTGATTTGGTCTGGTCTGGTCAGCACACAAGCAGGAAGCTCTCTGGTTTGAGTCTTCAGGAAGATTAATTACTGGATTGCTGGAAATTTTCCTTAGGTGTGAGTGAACAGCTGTCTGTAAACATGTTTAGATACTATACGACCAGGTTATAATGTACCACTAGACACTAGACCACCAGGTTATTAATGTACCACTAGATTCTAGACCACCAGGTCTAATGTACCTCTAGATCAGTGGTTCTTAACCTTTTTGGAGGTACCGAACCCCCCCAGTTTCATATGTGCATCCACCAAACCCTACAATAGTGACAAATAATATATGATTTTTTTTCAAGTTCAAGACATAGTTTTTTTGGTTTTGTTTACTGATGCACAAAATGAACCGTGCATGAACATCACCTTGTTCAAAGTACAAACACTTTAGTATGGATAAAATGACACAATGAGTCGGATGTGTCTTGACCCTTGGGGCAGAGGCTCCACCGGACCCCTGAGACCGACTCACCGAACCGCTAGGGTTCGATCGAACCCAGGTTAAGAACCACTGCTATAGATACTAGACCACTGGGTTCTAATGTACCAATAGATACTAGACCACCAGATTATTAATGTACCACTAGATATTAGACCACTGGGTCTAATGTACCAGTAGATACTAGACCATCAGGTTCCAATGTACTACTAGACAGTAGACCACCAGGTTCTAATGTACCTCTCGATCCTAGACCACCAATATCTAATGTACCACTAGATTCTAGATCACCAGGTTTTAATGTACCACTAGATACTGGACCACCAACAACTGTGGACAATATTATAATTCAGGTGCAACAGCATGTTTCAATCAGTCGAAAGTCCCACTTTCTATATGTAATAGAAAAGTGTTGGGGGGGGGGCTTTCTTCATCAATGGAGGTTATTTGTTAACAATACTTTTCATGTTGATTTTGAGCAACACTCCAATGAACGTCCTCACACAGAAGACGTCAAATGTTCTTGTTTGTCTTGTAGTGTCCAGTCACGTCATCATCGAGGTGCCTGTTAGCCTCTCCATCTCCTGCCTCTTCATTGTGATGCTTGCCTGCCTTGGGGGAATGGTCTGGTCCCTGCAGCAGAAATGTCCTGCCCAGTCCTCACAGGGTCAGCAGGCCCGCCTGGAGTCGCCGCTAAAGAGACGGGCCATCAAAAACCTACTGTTTGTGGTGGGCTCTGCCATCGGGTCTTACCTCCCAGTGCTGTTCATGGTTCCCTTGTCTTTGCTCGTCATCTTTGAGAGATTGTTGCTGGATGAGATGTGGTGTTTGGTGCTTGAAGTGTGTGTGACTTTCCCCAGGTTTGGTGTGTTCATAGGTCCTCTGTTCTACCTGACAATGGCCCAACGGATGTGCTGCCTCAAAGGGACAAGAAAGACGAGTAATGACTGAAGATCTGTCTAAACAGAATAAAATCTAATCTGTCTGTGTGATATACTGTACATTCATTCATTCATCATCTTCCCTTTCTTCTGGGTCTGATCCCAGCTGCCAATGGGTGAAGGTCAGGGTTCAACCTGGACGGGTCACCAGCTGAAGGACAGACAACCATTCACACTTCCATTCACTACCACAGTCCTGTTCACCATTGTTGGCACCCATGAGCTTTAAGTACATAATGTGGAATATCTTCTGAAAAAAATGAATCAAGTGGAGCATTATTTTTTCTATAGAACACTCGTGTTTGATACAAACGACAAATAACAATTTAAGACAATAGACAATGGGATGAAAAAACAGAAGAACCAAAAGTGTGCAGTGTGACTGGTATTTGCTCCATTCCTGTAAATCAGGATGGAAACACGTTGTGACTCACCTGTGGTAGGTGACCGATGAATGGAGACTTCTATTTTAAAAAGCCGCCTGTTGTCCCTGTTTCCTTTGTCACAATGGTGAAGACAAAGGAACTGTCTGAGGACATCACAAGTGTGATCATTTGCAAACACAATACCTCCAAAGGGTATAGGGCCATCTCCAAACACCCTGGTATCCCTGTTTCAACCGTGTGTAATGTGATTAAGACGTTTCCCAAGAATAGAACTGTCAATAACCTCCCTGGGCATGGAGGGAAGAAAACGTCACCTGCGCATAATTGTTCCACCCTACTATTTCCCTATTACTATTTGATTTGACATTTAATTTCACCGCAAATGGGAATTATTCTGACATACTTAGTACATTTGGGGATTCTTATACATTATGTACTTTTCTCTTTGAGTGTACCACACACTCCCCAAGAAACAAGAGTGGCTCCTGACACCTGACTTTCATGATACAAAAAACAATCTAATTTCATTCAAACCATTTCACTTTGAACTGTTTTCTCCAACAGGAAGTGGAATCAC
>JBBMJM010152573.1:0-10583 GCA_037832705.1 Centriscus cristatus
TTTCACAATAAAACTCACCAGTACTTTGATACTAACGACTACTTCCCTGGTAAAAGTACAAAACAAGTCAAACTGGAGCGAGTCCGACTCTCCTCTGACCTCCACCTGGATTCATGTCACATACATGTAGGTTGGTGTGATTGTACGTGGTTTCACCGTGGGAACTTGTCGGTCATGTGACTGACGGAGCAAAGACGCAACGCACATGCAGCCGGAGGAAATCCAGGGTGACTTGTCAGGACGGATGTCAGCTGACAGCAACTAGGAAAACCTGACTGCTTCATCAGCTGAAGGTGAACGGGACAAACATGGGCGGAGCTCTGCTCCTGACGGGACTGTCGATCAGGAAACGCTGACTGGGCACTGATCATGTGACAAAGACGGACGAAGCGCTGATGTCAGAAAATAATTTAATACAAGGTGTGGTAGAAAAGCAGACGCGTTCCAGCTCTCAGGGGTCAAAGGACGTTCCGTGAGCATCCAGCGGCGACAGTCTGCAGCAGGTCCAAGGTAAAAACAGGAAGTGACCTATGTCACTTAACAAAATAAAAGTCTCCTTCCTCTGAACAAAAAAAATGTTGGCATGTGGACGCTGCTGCGTCGCTTCAGGAGGAAACACCAGCAGACACACGGGGTCACAGCACTGTAAGGTCAGGGTGCCCCGCCCCCGGCCCCAGGGAGCAGATGAACACACACACAGATGAAACAGTCACTCAGTCGATACTTACGTACTTGATGTAAGTCGGAAGGGGAGGGGCCTTCCAGGGCAAGGCGGGGCACACCACCCCCTCGTCTGCTCTTAATCAACTCTGACTCACTGTCTGTTCAGACCTGTGACCTCTGACCTCATCTAAACTCACGCCCACCTCCTGACACCTCGCCAGCAGCTGCCGCAGCCGCTCCGACGCACCCCCGCCACCTGCCACTTCGAACTGCAGCCGCTGGGGAGGGAGGGGGCACAGGTGAGGAAGCATCAACAGGACATATGCATCCAATTGCATTCCCTGTGTGTGTGTGTGTGTATTACATCTTTCCAGAGCGCCGCACACAGCGGAAGGTTCTCCAGGGCCTGCTGGTGGAGACGTCGCACCTGTTCAGACAGGACGACGAGATGAACACCAGAGGTTGGCAGCACATTGGTTCAGTGTTGAGAGAAGGCGCTTCAGTGCACCTCCCGTTTCCACGGTAATAGCTGACTCACCTCTGATCGGTCCTTCAACTCAGTCTCCACGGCGATTGCTCTGCAGAGAAAACAACAAAACAAGCTGGTTTCTTTCACCCCGCTCTGCTCTGCTCCACTCAACTCACATTTTCCAGGCGGATAAACACTTGGGGGCGCTGCAGATCAACGTCCGGGCCTGGAACTTCACGTGTTCAATGTTTCCATCAGTCATCTCCTGATGCATCAACCTGGACACACGTCACTGATCAGGTGTGTGTGTGTGTGTATGCGTGTGTGTGCACCTCCCTCCCTCCCTCCCTCCCTCCCGTACCTCAGACAGAGGTGGATGTTGTTGGGCAGCGCGTATCTCAGTCTCTCCAGGACGTCTGCATGTTGGGACGGCGGCAGACAGCTCAGGTAGAACGACGCCACCTAGAGGTGGAAACAACCAGCGATGTGGTGAGTGCAGAGACACACACACACACACACACACACACACACACACACACACACACACCTTGTTGTGGAAGCGGTAGCAGGTCCAGAACTGGGCCGGGTTGAACGGAACTTCCAGACGTGATGGAACGCTGCTGAGACAGCGGTACACGAGATCCGAGAGACACCTGGAGCGAGACGCTGACTGACTGCTGAACACTAGGTACCTGAGGGGACAGGGGATGTCAGAGGACGGATACGGGGGACGTCCGGGGACAGAGACACTCACTCTGTCCACAGCTGGTGCAGCTCGTCCAGGTGGTCACATGCCCCCAGGGCCCTCTCAAAGGCGTCCACAGTCTCCTCCTCTGAGCCATGGAGCCGCTGCCAGCAACTGCAACCGGAGGACATGACATCAGACTTGGTGACCTCTGACCTCCACATCGGGGGCTCACAGGGTTAGCATGCTGCTAACAGGCTGGCTCATACCAGTGGGCCAGGTGTAGGTAGGACATCTGCCGCTTCAGCTGCTCGTCAAGCTCCCTCTTTATGACGGGACCCAGAGGAAGCTCGGCCGTGGGGAACCCCAGGACGTGTCTGAGGAGGACAGAGTCCAGAGAGAGCTCGCTGAGAACCCTCTGAGAACCCTGTGAGAACCTGCTGCTACTGGCGCTAATGACGGGTACGTACCTCAGGACGTCCAGCGGCGCCCTGTGACTCTGCTCGCCCTCACACAGCGACAGGACGAACCCGCGGAGCAGAGGAGCGATGGCGCTCGACTTGTCCTGTCAAACACACATGTGGTGACCCGGTGCTGACGTGAGCAGGTCACGTGACCGCTGACATCACCAGCTCACCTGCGCCACCAGGAACCTACAGGCGCGGTAAAAGACCTCAGCGTTGTTGGGACAGTCGGCCAGCGCCTGCAGCCACACGCCGACCGCCTGCTCGCTGCGGCCGCTGCTGAGGAGCAGCTCCGCCAGCGTGTCCCGCAGGCTGCACGACTCGGGACACGTCGCCAGCAGTGTCTGGCAGAGAGACACGCCCTCGTCCACCCTGCAGGAAGACAGTTGGGATGAAACGTGACCTGTGACCTTAAGGCCGGTCCAGGGGAGCTCACCTGTCCAGGAGCTTGTGGACCAGCAGCAGGTTGAGGTGCAGCGGCAGACAGGCCAGCGTCCCCTGAGCGCTGGACAGGGACTCGTCAGCGCACTGACGGACGCCGTCTGCAGGGGAAGGGGGGGGTCAGCGTGTCACAGGCGCTCAGACCAAGCATGTTGTCTGAGTGACGTCACCTTGGAACAGGGCGACGAGGACGTCCGGTGGCGTGCTGATGTCCTGCACCGTCCTCCAGGGGAGCAGGAAGTGGTCTGTGCTGAGCAGCCGGGACGGCCCCGACTGGGACAGCTCATACAAACTGGCCGGCAGCCGCTCGAACTCCCTCAGGTGGATGTACGACAGCCAGACGAGCGCCCGGTCGCTCGGCCGCAGGTACTCAGCGATGCTGCGGTCCTGAGCCGACTTCAGTGCGTTCTGAAAAGACACGGTGAGCGTTTGGTGGGCAGCGGCCACGTGTGACCTGCGCCGAGGTTCCCCTGGCGGTGTGTGACCTGCAGGATGGCGAGCGCGTTCTCCACCCGCCCCGTGAACAGGTTGAGCTCCACCCTGTAGAGCAGCGCCTCCATCAGCTGGAACGACAGCTTGTCTGTGACGCCACAGGACGCTTCCCCCATCAGGAAGTGCAGCAGGCGCTGGCACACGTAGTCCTTCCCCTCAAACGAGGACTCCAGGCAGAGGAACTGCACACAGGGATGAGTCAGCGGCGTGCAGCTCACAGCAGCAGCGTGCAGGCAGCACCACTCACGTTCCACCACACGTGATGGTCGGGCGCGTGCTCCACCGCCATCTCACACATTTCCTGCACCTCGTCACGGCTGCCGCGGCGCGAGAACAACGTGAGGTAGTGGCTCCACACCTCCGGGTCGTCACAGTTGTTTTCCAGAGCGCGGGACAGCGTGTTCAGAGCGGCTTCCAGACACTCGGCCGGCGGCCTGCGGAGGAGCACACCACTCAGAGCTGTGGGAGTGGGGGGCGCCGGCGGCGGCGGCTGACTCACGTGTCGCTCTGACTCAGGTATCTGAAGGCCAGTTTGATCCACAGCTGCGTGTCCCGGGGGCTCTCCAGCACGCTCGCCTCCAGGTTCCAGATGTCGTCTGTGTCGCTGACGAAATAACGTTTGTCCTCCGACATGAAACTGGTGCAGGCAGCGGACGCGTTGCACCGCAGCTCCTCACCTGCCACACAGAGCATCAGGGAACGCCGTGCTTCGCCTTCACCGCCACGCACCCACCGAGGGTCACTCACCCGCATGTCCAGCCACCAGCTTGTCCCCGGCAGCCTCGTCCTCGCTGTCTTCAGATTGGACGCCGCTCTGCGCCGACGGCTTTGGACGCCACCGCCTCACGTTCTTCCATGTGGTGAAGGGAGGAACTGCAGGTGGACAAGTCAGCAGGTGAGCAGCGGCTCCAGCCCCCTCATGTGAAGGTCACCCACCGTGTCGTCGGCTCTCGTTCACTTTGCTCACGAGAAGAACGGCCTTCTGGTCGACGCCCATCTGATTGTTTGATCCAAACAGCTTCTTCACGTACTTTTCTGAAACAGCCAAGGGGGACGACACGCTACGTCACGTACATCTGTTAGCCAACGACTGCGTCTTTCAGCCAATCGCAGGGCTGACGGACGGCCATCAAAAGGAAACAGGAAGTAGGCTGACCTGTTGCTGTGCTGACGTCCTGGTCGGCGCTGCTCTCCGAGCAGCCAATCAGAGACGGGCCGTAGGACAGGATGTCCTGGAACAGCTGGTTTCCTGTCAGTGTGCAGTTCCTCATGTGTTGCCTGGGGGAGACAAAGGTCCGTGAACGGGGAGTGAGCAGCGCGCTGCTGAGCTCAGGACTCACTCAGCCCTCACCAGTGGCACTCATCGTCGTTGCAGGTTCCTGTGAGGTCGAAATGACAGAAACATTTCTTGGGGTCGATGGCGTTGCTGAAGGTGACGGAGCTCAGAGACAACTTCTCCTTGGTTCGGTAGTACGGGCTGAACCTGAGACACAGGACGCCGTGATCAGGCATCAGGCTGTCACAGGACGTCACCGCCCCGGTTCATGTCACATGACTTCACCTGTATGATCTGAACACCAGCAGAGGGCTGTGATAGGGTGCGAAGGGAACCGGCTTCAGTTCTGCGCCCGTCGGTGCGGCATCCACCTCCGCTGCAACCACCTGACACACACACACACACTCTTCCAGCTGGTCTTCAGAGAGCGGCGGGGCATGTGGGCGTGGCTTCTGACCTGTGCTGCTGGAGCTCCGACGACGACCGTTTCTCCGGCATTCTGCAGCTCGTGCAGCAGCAGCTCGCCAAGCTGCACCTGCTGCTCGTAGCGCCGCCTCAGTGTGTCTACATCCAGCCCGGCAAACACCTCTGTTGGTGGCAGCGGGCTGCCCGAGGCTTTGGCGGCTTTGGCCCCAGTATCCTTGCTGGGGGTGAAGCCCAGCTGCTCCAGGTTGGGTTTGGTGGAGGAGCTCGACTGACGGAACGAGTGGCGGCGCGTTCCTGTGGCAGCAGCTGCAGACTCGGACTCGTGGTCGTCAGCGTCTGGAGCGTCCTCACTGTCCAGGGTGAGTTTGTCCTGCGTCAGGTCGTGCAGGGAGGGCTGGGGGGGCTGGCTCCGAGGGGGTGGGGCTGCAGGCGCCGGTTCGGCTGCGACTCCTTTGTTCCGCAGAGCCTGAGCTTCCTTCAGCTTCTGGATCTTCAAGGCGTATTCGGACTCCAGCCGCTGCAGCAGCTGCTTCTGGGCAATCAGCTCTGCAAAGTGACGCTCGGAGCGGGGGGGGCCAGAGTCCACCCGCTGCAGCTTACTGAGCTGCAAGAAACAACGACTTGATTGGTCCAGGAAGCAGCAGACACTCTGTCAGGCATTTGAGGCGCACGCAAGGGAGCAGGTACCAGCTGCAGTTAGCAGGCGTTAGCTAATGTTAGCCAGCCTCTGTACAATGTCCCATCAATGATCCTCAAAAACCAAACATAGATCCCTGATCACCCCTCAATGTTTGGTTGTCCCTTTCACTCATTTCCCGCTTCTGATGAGGCGGGTCATGTGACTTTCTGCCATCAAAGCAACTTTGAAGCATCAACCTCAAGGACGCGTCACTGTTCCTTCGATCTGACGACGTACGCCTGTGTCTCACCAAATACCACAACTGAGACTGTGATTAGCAGCTAACACGCTAACACGCTCTGATCGCCGCTCTCTGAGGACCAACAGGAAGGGCTCACCAGCCTCGGCTTGCCCTCCACTTTGCGTTTGGACCCTCTACGTGCAGCCTGCTGAGCCTGAAGCAGCTCCTGCTCCAATCGCACCGCCACGCTCCTCTTGATGGACACCCGCTGCTCCACCCGCTGCACCTGCAAAGGTCAAAGGTCAGCAACAGACAGCAGGGAGGGAAGGGGTGAGGAGCAGCACCTGCTCCTGCAGCTTCCGCAGCAGCAGCTTGTTGGCGCTGACAATCCTCTCGGACGCGTTCAGCTGCTCTCGGAGCTTCACCACTTTGGCCTCGGCTGCCCGCAGAGACTCCACCTTCTTCGTCTCCTGCAGCAGCAGGTGTCTGAGCACGGACTCGTCTCTGAGCAGCAGGTCTCTGTGCGGAGGGGGGGGTCGACATATGACCTGTCATCTGACATGCTGGGAGGTCACGGTGAGGTCACTGGCTGAGCCCTGTCTCACCTGTGTCTGAGCAGTTTGTGCTCAGCGCTGCTCACTGACAGATCCGACACGGGGGCAACAGGCAAGGAGCCGTGGGGTGGGAGGGGCGTCTTCTCCTGGGCTCTGCTGCCACACATACACATGCTCGCACGCACCGATTGACATGGGAGTGACCTACCATGGACGCACAGTGATGTCATACCTGGCCACTTCCTCTTTGGCCTTGTTGGCAGCAGCGGCCGTCCTCAGCGGGTTGTTCTCCTTCTCCGACCCTGACGCAACTTTGGGCTTCGCCGCCTGGACAGTGATGGCATCATCAGATCCAACTACGGATCGCGTGCACGCCACATGCAACACACCTCCGCCGTCCTCCGCGCCTCCTTTATCATGAACTCCAATCCTCCAAAAGCGACGGGTGTAGAGCCACTGGCGTCCGAGTCGCTGTCATCCGAGTCGTTGAGTGACACCACCACAGACTTGTGTCGGGGAAGCTGATGGACACACGGCCCCCCCGTTCAGTGTGTGCGCCAACAGGAATCAATGTGTACAGCGGCGTCTTACCACGAGCGGCGCTCTGGGGGCATGGGGTCCTCGGCTAAACTTGCTGGTACGTGACAGAGGAACCGTGTTGAGGCTGACAGCACTCAGGTTTCCTCTGGCGGGCGGCTCGGGGGGAGCACAGCTCGGAGGGGGGGCACAGGTCGACAACTTGTCCTTCACACGCACAGGAAACTACACATTAGACATGTGCTGCATCACAGCGCACGCACACACGTCCTGCGACAGGAAGTGGTGCGGGCCGCTCTGCTCACCTCTCCGGGTGTCACCCTCTTGTTGGCCATGGACATCAGACACGTCTCCCGGAGGAGCATCTCCTCCTCCTCCTCCTCATCTGCAAACGGAGGTTTGGGAGGAGGCTCCAGCTCGTCCGGTGGGGGGGGCAGTGGTGGCGGCGGGGGAGGAACCACCGGTGTCCCAGCGATCACCTGCAAGCAAACAACACGTTTGGTCGCCATCTTCAGACCGGCTCAGCGACAAGACATCTGCTGTGTGTGTGTGTGTGTGTGTGTGTGTGTGTGGGGGGGCTACCGTCTCATAGAGCGCCGTTGGAGGGAAACATCCTGGATCCAGAGCCGCAAACAGCGTGTGTGTTGGCGAAGGAGCTGGCGAGTGAAACACACACAAACAGTCATATCAAACAGGAAGTACCTGAGGAAGACGCAAGCTCCTCCCACTCAAGGCGGAGACTTCACGGGCAGTGTGAAGGATCAGACCTGGTGAGCTGGTCTCGCTGTCCGTCTCCATGGCTACCTCGTCGTAGTTGTCATACTGGTAGAGGTTCCCTGAGGCGTCCATGCCACCTTTCCCCGTGGACTTCCTGTGCTCTCCGTCCCTGGACTGAGGGACAGAGGATGTGAGGACGCCCAAGGACCCCAGCAGCATCACGCACACACCAGACGTACCCTGCTGCGCAGCTGCGTCCTCCCACCCACCAGCTTCATGAAGCGGTTGTACTGTTCGTCCTGGTTGGACAGGTCTCGGATTCTGCGGATCTCCTCCTCCCGTTTGCGGCGCTCGTCCTCCTCCTCCTGTCGCCGCTTCTCCTCCTGATGCCGCTGCAGCTTCCAGTCACCCGGCTGCTGCTTGCGTGCCGCCTGCTTCACTGCCGAGCCTGTGGGCGGGAACATAGTCGATACCTGGATGGGATCTGACTGGCTGGTGAGACGGAGGGCGTGGATACAGACCCTTCTCCGCTGGGCTGGTGGTCTTCCTGTTGGCGTAGACCCGACCGGCAGCATGTCCTCGCTGCAGCGGGGACCTGGGTGGCACTTTGGCCCGATCTCTGGTGCCCGGCTTCGCCCGCTCTCGCTCACGGTCCATGGGTTTAGTCCTGGCTCGGGTCCTGTCGGCGGCAGCGGACCTGGTGGTGACTCTCTGGCGGCTGGGGGCAGAGCTTCTGTCCTGCACGGCCCTGGTGATTCGCTCACGGCTCCTCTTCATCACCTGCTGCTCCTTCTGCTGCCATTTCCTGCTGGCTGACTGCAGCGCCAGCAGCCGCAGCTGCAGTTCCGACAGGTCCTCCTCCTCAGCCGCCTGCAACGGCCGGCGTTACCACAGCAACCACCTGGAGGAGTGAAGCTCCTCCCAGCAGGTCTGTGTCCTACCTGCTCTGGAGAGACAAGCAGGACGACGGAGTCCTCACTGGATGCTCGGGAATCCCGCTGGGAGGTGGTCTTCCCGTCCTCCTCTGTATCCTGTACGCAGCACACACACGCCTCCGTCTCATCAGCAGCTGCTGCTGCTGCTGCTCCTGGTTCTGGTTCTGCACCTGCTGAGGAGATGACATGAAGATGAGGCAGCAGGAAGTATCATGACTATGTACCTGGTCTCCACTCACCTCCAACCTCCTCCTCCTGCTCCTCCTCCTCTCTGCTCCGGTCCAGTCTCGCCGGCGTGGGAAGTTTCTGCCGCAGTGGTTTGATATTGAACGCCTGGAAAACCTTGATCTCAGGACCTTCCTCTGCCATCTCGCTTGCCGCTTCACCAGCTACTTGGCTTCCTGCGATGCCAGTGGGGGGGCTGGGGGCATGGGCTGGCGGTTCTTTGGGCACCAGAGCCATGCTCTCCTCCTTGCGGATGACCTCCAGCTCCAGCTGGATTTGCTTGTACTTGGACAGAAGGTCCTCGAAGGACTCATCAACGCTGCTCTCTGCTTTGGACACTTTCCTCCCCTGGGTCCTTCCCAGCAGCTTCGCTGAGTCAGTATTAAAGACCATCACGTCCATCTGAATACTCACGCTGTCCAGAGACACCCACCGCGCAGACCATCCCCTGTCCACTTCTTACCCACCAACACACACTGTCAGTGAACACACGACATGAAACTGGACTGGAAGCACGTGACGTCAAAGGATACGTTTCCTGGACGGAGACTCGGTCCTGCAGTGACCGTCCTCCAGTCCGTACCGGCCGGGGGGCGCTCTGGAGCCGCTCCAGCCGCCACGGTTCCAGGCCCCTCGCCCACCGTTCGGCATCCCCCGGTGCCGAAACCGCCCCAGGGCGCCGTGACTCCGCTCCCAGAAGCTGGACCGTGGACTCGGTTCGCCGTGAGGACCGAGCCCGGGCGGCGGAAGTGGCGGTACGCTGGCGGGTCGAGGCCGGTCGGGCCCGCTGGGCCCGCACTGCTGCCGGTGTCCCGGAGGGAACGGCTGAGGTCCGGGGTTGTACGGCGTCGAAAGGCGGAAGTTGTGCGGCCGTTGGTACGGTTTGCGGGCCAGCGGAGGAGCTTCGCCGCGGAGCCGGCCTCCGTCCCCCCGCCGCGGCGGGGACGTCACGCTCTCATCGGGGTCGTCGTCGCAGATCTCTCCGTCCTCGAGCTCCTCTCGTGGGGAACGGCCGGTGGAGATCGAGCTCATCGTGACGGGAAGAAGCGGCGAACTGCGGCGGTGACTCATCGGATCAAAGACGCGCTGCTCGGTCCAACCCGTCCGCCATATTGGCTCCTTGGTTCTGCTGCTTTTTCTCGGCTTCTTTTCTTTTTTTATGGCGGTTGACAAACAACGATTTGGTGCATTACCGCCATCTACTGGAATGGAGTGTAGGTAAAAAATGCTCATATCCCAACTTCTCAAAAAATACGGTTTTAAAAAATATATACATTTTCTCCCCATTAGATTGCTCACTCTAAGAAATTGAGCCAAGAACTGATAACACTTCCTTCCTGATTGCTGCTGTTGTGTGACTGTGATGTTGAACAGTAATCCACCGGTCTTTCCTTCACAGCCTTGACAACCTTGACAATGTACTATAACATGTTCCACTGTTTCTGCTTGACCACATTTCTCATTTCTCTGTAGTCCATATTCTCACCAGTTCTCTGCTTCTGATGAGAAATGCTTCCACATAGACAAAATATAAAAACAGATTTTTTTTCTCAGAAAACTGGGCATGATGAACCCAGCCACTAGGGAGCAGTTGCAGTTGCAGTTACAGTTGCAGTTGCAGTTGCAGAAGCCATTGTTGCCTGGTGCCGGTCCCAAGCCCAGATAAATGGGGAGGGTTGCGTCAGGAATGGCATCCAGTGTAAAACTTTGCCAAATCAAATATGCGAGTCATCAAAACAATTTCCAAACTGGATCAGTCGAGGCCCGGGTCAACAACGACCGCCAACAGTGCTGTTCACCTACAGGGTACTGTTGGAAAATGGACTACTGTTGGTCAAA
>JBBMJM010152614.1:0-10581 GCA_037832705.1 Centriscus cristatus
CAGAGAGGAGGAGGAGCCGGTGTCAGAGTCAGAGAGGAGGAGGAGCCGGTGTCAGAGTCAGAGAGGAGGAGGAGCCGCTGTTGTTCTGGTTTTGAATTCAAACCCAAGACACCATTTTTTCTGCTCGCACTGGTTCGTGTGAACGTTTCTGATATTTTCTTGTTTTGTGATCGAACCTCTGATCACAGCTGAGCTGTCTGACAGAAAATGATGGCGTCGCCGTGGCGACGGGTTCGACAGGAGAAAGTGAACTCAGTAATGAAAGATTCAACCTACAGAAATGGTTTCCTGGGTTTGGGTAATGGTGTCCTTTGAAGGCTGACAATAGTCCTGGGTTAATTCCAATCTGAGGAGAAATATGAGGGGGGTTACCATGGAAACAGACCTACAAACATTGTGTGTGTGTGTGCGTGTGTGAAACCTGACTACACCGATGCATCGTTTGCTAATCTGGGTTGAACTGTGCATTTTTTCTGAGTAAATAAATAAACAACATCCCACAATCCATTCCGTGTACACACACACACACACACACACACACAAGCTGCTGGGGGGGAGACTCACGATCAGAATGTCCAGGCGGTAGGTGATGACGTCGGGCAGCGTTCTGGTCATGACCTCGGCCACAGACATGCCGTTGAAGCGGTTCAGAGCCCTCTTGGCCTTCTTGGCTATCTCCACTTCGTCCTCCTCCTCCTTTGTGTCACTGCCCTGCACTGGCTGTTTGGGGGGCCGGCCTCTCTTCTTCTTCACTGGTGTCATCACTACCGTAAGGTAAGACAAGATGAGATGAGACGAGACGAGATAAAATAATCTTTCATTGCCTCACAGCGGCAAAGTTGTGACAGTGAGAAAAAAACATTTTAAAAAGTGTAAGACAAAACAGAGAATAGCGTCAGACGTACATGTGTGCAAAAAAATATGTAAACAAGTAGGGACGTGACACTGAGGTCACGTCCACACAGAGACAGAGGTCTTAAAAACGTCCTCCGTCCACACAGAATTGTCTCCAGAAACGTGTGCGTCCACACAGAGAATCTGCATCCTCCACACCTGTAGGTGGCGCTGTGACACTGACAGAAATACACCATCACAGAGAAAACGACATGAAGCGTGACAACACTGCTGAACCTCCGAGGTACCTTGGGACGGCCCCGCGGGCCCAGCGGGCCCAGCGGGCCCAGCGGGCGGAGGTTGGTGCTGAGGGTTTGTCTGCTGCTGCTGCGGTGGCTGGACGTGTTGCTGCTGCTGCTGCTCGGCGCTGCCCTGCTGGTACACCGGCTCCTGGAGGAGGCCGGGGCCCGAGGAGCAGCTGTGGTAGAAGGGCTCGTGGTAGAGAGGCTGCTCGCGGTGGACGGACAGCTCCGTCATCACAGGCTCCTCCCTGGGGCCTTCGGCGTAATGAGCCATGTTGTGGTAGGACATCACCTGCTGCGCCTCCGGGTGCTGCTGGCTGGACTGGTACCTGAGGAGGAGGAGGAGGAGGAGGAGGAGGAGGAGGAGGAGGACGTTCCTCAGACAAAGCAGCAGCGACACGAGGACAGAGCTGAGGACATGTCTGGTGCTCGATGGGACGGTGGAGAAACAGGCACTCGTGCTCTCTCACGTAGACCCCCCCCGTCATCAAAGCCCCTCCAGCAGCTCTGTGTGTGTCTGTGCTTTTCCCCAAATATGTTTGTATTCTTTTTTCTTTCACTAAAGGATTGCATTTTATAATATACATTATACTTTTACTTATTATTTTCAACACATTGGTTCTACGTTGTCTTCTTTCCCAAATGGTGTCAACCCTATTTGTGAAAACACTTCCTGAAAGCAGAGAAGCTGCACTTCACAGACAAGTTGCTGCCATGACATCACGTCAACTCTGACCTGTAATAGTTTGTCTTATGGAAAAATGCAATAGTCATATAAAAAGTATCTACAACTCGACTATTTATGGTGACTACACAGAGCTGGGACGACCTATAGACCTGCAGAGCTATGGAGCCATGGAGATGATCACTTCCTATGTCACACACAGAAATCAGCATGATGTATCAATGGCAGTGACAGATTTCGAGTCCATCTCATGCATGAAGATGAAATGAGCAGATCGTCCAGCACCAACTCACCACTGCTGGAAATAATCCGTCGGAACCGTCAGAGATGTAAACTGGTTTTCCTCCATCTTACCTCTGGACTTATTCGAGTAGACCAACAAATATTTGGCGTCCAGGTGCATTAAAAAAAACGGCTCAGATGCTCGAAACGTGAGGTGACGTTACATCCCCGGCACAAAGGAGCCGGCGGCTCGCTGCTACGGGCGGAAGGATCGACGCCAGCACGTCGCGTCCAACGGGAGTTCACTCGATAACAGCCGCTGGTGGTTGTAAGAGACCTTCGCCTGAAGGAAACACTAAATAACATACCTGTCGAACATTTTTGTCTTCAGTTAAAGAGACGGGACGGGGGCAGAGGATCCTTCCAAAACAAAGACCATTTAAATTTGAGTTTTAGTCGCTCCGGGTGCAGCTTACCGCCCCCTGATGGTTAGGAGTGTTACTGCAGGGAGACGACTGATGGAAATGATTATTAAACCACTTACACACAGAATCAACACAACAGTAAAACAACACGAGTTGTGTTTCATATGACTGTACTGCAGTCAACATAACATTTATGAATGAAATATTTACCCAGTAAAATAGAGTGACGCAACGAATATTTCCCTTTCAATATTACTTTTCTCATTGTCCTTTCCTCCTATATATGATCCTTTTTGAAAAAAGAAAATTTTCAACTTCGACAAAAAACAACCATGAGTTAATGCAATTAAAGAAAAGACAACATATGCATTCATCACTGCAGCGACACATTTTGACACAGTAATCGTGACTGCGGCTCCGAACAGATCTCCACTTCATAACAATAAAATCCACATGTAATACA
Organism: Centriscus cristatus; assembly: GCA_037832705.1. Taxonomy (NCBI): domain Eukaryota; kingdom Metazoa; phylum Chordata; class Actinopteri; order Syngnathiformes; family Centriscidae; genus Centriscus; species Centriscus cristatus. The sequence goes on from JBBMJM010152614.1 coordinate 2,932, forward strand.
CGTGTTAATCTCGACTAGATGTTTGTAATCTCACACTACTAAATAAAAACTTAAATTTCACGCGAAGGGGGCGACAGACATCCAATGGGCGGAAACGCTGACGGAAATTTTCTCCGTAGAAGATGGTCCACAGCCAAAGATGTGGAAATAAGACGAAGTGCATCACTCTCCAGGCACTACTTGATTCAAGACAAACCACTTAACGAAGCCTTGAGATAACACTATAAATATATAAATTATTTGAAAAAACATATATAAAATAAGTGAAGAACTTGGAAAAACACCAGAATTATCGATTTGACCGAACACACGTCGATGAACCGGTGCGATTTTTGTTATCCTAAAACTGGTTAAGAGTGACACCTCTGGACTTCTTTCTACGCTGTTAGCTACACGATGACGTGCAGTGAGTCCGTCCAATGTCTCCGTCCAATGACAGACGTCGGGTCGGTCGATGGTGAAAGTCAGTGTGGTGTCAATTAAATAAACCGGGTAAGAGCTTAACGTCCTCCTGTGGTGTTCGTCTGCCTTCACTGGACGTGGTAGCAGTCTGTCTGTGAAACATGGACCTGGAGTGGCTGCGGTGCTAACGGGTTAGCTAGCAGTTAGCCTCGGTCAGGGGGACATGGTACACATGACATGGTTAGGACGCCGACGGACCTCTGTCATTTTCCAACACCATTCTGTGTGTGTGTGTCCGCAGGGAGGATGCCAGCTGGCGTGCCTTGGCCACGGTACCTGAGGATGTTTGGGGCCAGTGTTCTGGCCATGTTTGCAGGAGCTCAGGTGGTCCACCAGTACTACCTGCCTGATCTGGTGAGGGGTCGCTGTGTGTAAACGCGTCTGTTACTGCAGTTCTCCTCATTTCCACCATGAGTTTGTGAAGAAGGGGGGGGGGCATCCACATGAGAAGGTCCTACATGAGAATAGTGCAGCAAAGTTATTCTGTCAATAGAATAAACGTTTCACAAACCACGTTTTAAGAAACGATGACTTCTGGGAAACAAACCAGTCTATGTTTGAGGGGTCCAGGCCAAGTTCTTGATGAATTTGACCCAGGATAGTGTGGTCCACATCCAAAAATACTGGTGAAATCAACCTGCAATGCAATGCAAATCAGAAACCATCTTTTGTGAATTAAGCAGTGCAGAGCTGATATTGGATTGGTGAACATATAAACATATATCAGATTTATCCGTAGATTTAATAGGTGTTTCCTCAAATGCCAAATAATTCTACCAAAGCAGTCGGAGGCTCAGTCAGCAGGAAGTCCTCACACCAGCATGGACATGAATGGATGACATGTCAGCACAGACGGTGACGATGGACTTAACACCACATCGGTCCTTCGGCGTGTCTGTTCCCCGCCGACCCGTGTCGTGTCTTTCAGAGTATACCAGAGATCCCACCAAAGCCTGGAGAGCTTCAGACGGAACTACGGGGCTACAGAGTCAGAGAAGAAGCTGAAGCAGCCATCCAGCGGCTGAAAGCAGAGCAGAAGCAGGACTGATGTGAAGCCCCTCGTGGACGGGCAGACTGCAGCGTACCTGGATGACACCCAGAAGGGGAATAAACGGACACAATCTCCCTCGTCGGTGGCTCGGGAATGCACCTAAATAAATAACAACACTTGTTTGGACATTTGGGTAAATTCAGTATTTTTAATCATAGTTTTTTCAACCTACCGGGGCATCTGAGTAAATCAGGATATCGTCAAAAGTTACATTTTTTTCTGTGGAAAATCCAAAACGCATCTTTATCTAGAGATTCATCATACAGAGATATATTTAAAGGGTGTATTTGCTGTCATCGTTAGAAGTCTATGAAATGCCGAGTTTGCCGTTGTAATTGCTTATAAGTAAAAATTAAATGTATTTAATATAAAAAAAAAACCAGTTTGATATACAGTATGCTTGCTCGTGCGCGCGTACGTCGGCCCTTTCGCCGTATCGTAGCAACCGATGTCAACAAACGTGAAAGGAAGAGATGGCGACGCAGAGGGAGGAGGACACCGCGGCTTATGTGAACAAACACAAGATCGCGGAGCTGCTGGACAACCTGACCAGCATGCTGTTCTACTACCGACCCGGTTGGTGTCCGGTAGCTGCCCGGTAGCTGCGAGCACGGAGCCGGGCCTCCTGCTATGTGCTCATGCTAACGTACTGTTCTGCTGGACGACGGCTGCGTCTGTGGAAACTTTCAATTTCCAAATGTTTTCTTTGGTCAATGAATTGATCACATTAGCCATTCTCCCCAAATATTCATGAAGGTTCAAATGTGAGACGGAGAGAGATCAAACATGATGTCTTACCGTATAAAGAGATAATTTAGCAGTGGTTGTACTAGTCTACATTCTAAATAGAGGAACTGGATCATTTACCTCACAGTATCAGATCATAATAATAATAATAATATAACATAATGTACCGGCATTCCATGTAAACGACACAGTAATAATAATAATAATAATAATAATAAACTCTTTGTATAGAAAGTGTGTTACGACAACAGTTAAACAACAGTATTGTGGCACTAACAAATAATATTCATTCACCAAAGTCAACATTTACCTCTAATGAGTCAGTGTTAATGTTACCATATTAAAATGTTTTCAAGGCAGAATTAATTGCCTAATGTGGTATTTCCAAGTGCTCTATGTCTGTACTGACTAATCATCATCGTATATTTAACTTCAGGTATTAAATTCTCCTCTTCTCTGCAACTATCTTCTCGTTTCACATGAAATCAAAAGAAATAAAACTGAAAATAGTAAGAAATAAAATAAAAGTAATAATACCATTAGATTGCATTGCATGTGTAGTAAAGGTGAGAGATTATTTCTGATGCTGCATACTAATGTTAATAGTTGTGATTTACTGACACGTTTGTTTGTCTGATTTCTTAACATTTTATTTCTACTGCGCTTCAGAGAATCCCAGAGAGTTTCTCATTGAGCAGCTGGAACAGTTAAAGATTTGCCGGCAGGGTGGTGGACCCGGGCCCAGTCTGTTCAACAGCTCCAACCTGGACGCAGCCTTCCAGATGCTGGACCCAGCAAATGAGAAACACATCACGTGTGCTCAGTACAAGCAGGGTGAGTTGATTCTTCTGAAGCTGGGTCAGAGGGGCACCTCGCACTCTGTAGAAGCTCAGTCTCATCCACACTCTCTGTTTTGATGTAGTTTACAATGGATACATTGATTTCTTTTTTCGATAATCAACTATGACGACAGAAAAACATCTACGATTTTTTTTCAGAACACTGACCATTCCTTCTCTGCAGCTCTAACCACAATGGGCATAAGAGACATTAATGAATGTCCCGAAGGGGTGAATGAAGACAAAATATCCTATGAGACATTCCAAACAGAAGGGTGAGACAGATTTTTTTCCACCGCTGTTTTCACCTTTGTCCCTTGTCCTCCTGTGAATCTGATTGTACCTGTTTGTTCCAGCATGGACGGCTTGCAGAGATGCTCAGCAACATACCAACAAGGCCCTCCACCCAGCTGATAGTGATAGGACATCATATCGATGCATCTGAATGTTGTTACTCTGATTTATTACACAACTATACTCGTAGATTTAATGTAGAAAAAAAATATTGAATGTTTATACTTTCTGTTCTGTTCTCTTGTCAAAACTCTTAAACATTATTTTAATTCATGTTTATATTTTAAAAATGCATTGCATATATGGTTTTATAAATCATTAAACTGGATCAAGTTCACATTTCCCCCTGCATTCACTTGTTGAACGCCTACCAAAAGAGGGCGTGGTCACGCTCCGGAAGTGACATGGCCGCCTCCTTGGAGCAGAGCACTGTCTGTCCGCGGCGACTTGGAGGTTAATGTGGTTTCCCCGCTAAAGAAAATTCAGCCACAATCACAGCGGTAGCGTCCTGCGGAGCTCAACATGGGAACCGTTCATGCCAGGGTGAGGACCCGCTGAGCTCAGGTGTTGGGAGTTTGACCTCCCCTCGTTCAGCGGCTAAGCTAGCTGACAGAGTGGCTAAGCTAGCTGACTGACAGGCGATAAGCTAGCGGGGTTAGCTAGTGGAATGAAGGCCGGCGAGACTAACATAGAAACAATTTTAAATTAAGTTTATTGTTGTTGTATTTTCGTCGTAGAGAAGGTCATTGAATTTGGTTCCGTTTGACTCACGGGTTATTGGTGTGTGCGTCGGCGTACTGAGGGAAACCGGCCGGGTCATGATTCAAAAACGTTACATGTCAGAAAGCTCCCGAGAGAAGTTTGTAAATTGTGAGATATTTTGAATAAATCCTAATCTCTGCTCTATGTTCAGACATCTGTCAGTCACAGGAGGCAGTGTTTTCTGTGGACGTAATGCAGCTTCTGTCAACTTTGTCGAAGACAGGGAACATGAATTCACTCGGGTTTAGAAGTAGGAAAGACTGTTTTGTTTTCCTTTTTGAATTCTATGGTGTGGATGTGTCAGCAACCAATCCAGATTTCATTTCAATTACTGTATCTTTTACATCTACAATTGTACGTCTACTCATAAAGCATGGAAAAACTACAGCGCCACCTGCTGGAGTTGTAGCAGTACTGGCTTTAACACCGGCAGTATCCGATACATTCAGCGAGCATACTCTGGAGTACCGTAATTATCAGAAAACGGCTCCTGAAAGTTGCATTTCACCTCCAATGTGTTCATGCTAATGACTCACTGGCTTCTGGCAACAAAGTGAATGTGATTACCGTAAGGACAGCAACATGGCTGTTGTCATCTTCCAGGAACCAATGGACATTTTCTCCCTTCTCCCAGCTCCTTCTCAACTTTTCATTTTCTGATAATATTCACATAATTACGATACTCCAATATATGCTACAATATGAATGTTTTGGCAGTAATACCGTCCTGTTAAAGGGTTATAAATTGTTAAAACAACACTCGAGGATCTAGTCACGGGTTACTTTGTTAACCTCCTCTTCCTCGGCGCTGCAGAGCCTGGACCCTCTACCCATGCAGGGGCCTGAGCTGGGAGTTCACGCTGACGACATTGAAGCTCCAGATATCGAACAGGAGCCGAAGCAAGAAATCCTTGAAAACAAGGATGTAAGATATTTGTTCCTTCACAAACGTCAAAGATGGTGTTTGTAGAGAGGTAATGTAATGTGTGTATTATATGTGCATATATATTTGTACTTAGTGTTTTCTGTTTCCCAGGTCGTCGTTCAGCGAGTGCACGTCGACGGACTTGGGAGAACTAAAGAGGATCTGCTGACGTACGAACTAGAAGATGTTTTCCGAGCAAAAAATCTAATTGACGTATGTGCACGTGAACACAGATGTGCTGAAAACAGAAGTAGCGCTCATGAAAGTCATTTACTGATGCTGTACGTGACTCAATGTTTGCTGCAGGTGATGAGAAAGTCCCATGAAGCAAGACAGAAGTTGCTGCGTCTTGGCATCTTCAGAAAAGTTGAAGTTGTCATCGACACCTCAAGAGGTCAGTTAAAAAAAGTGAAGTAAAATTAACGACAGGAGACGTCGTGTCACATGTCACAATATCTGCTACCTGAGTCCACATCTCCATGGAGACGAGTTCAGGTGAATCAGTCGTTTTTGGTCGTCATGGAGCCTGAAGAGGATCATGGTTGAATAAGCGTGAAGACGACAGTGTTTCTCCGAGACAATGACGTTATAGCTCCACCTCTCCTTAGCCTCGTGCTAACTGGCTAACAACAACAGACGTGTCTGCTTTTGTCCTTCTGGTTCATCATCTTCTACCATCTCATGCTCCATGTCTTCTTCTCTGGTGGTGTGTTTATCTTTTCAGCTTGACAGCTCCACCTACAGATCTGGATAGGCGTTTGTGTGGATGCATGTGTTTCTGGGGGGGGGGTTTAAAACTATTTCAGTTCCTTCTCCGTGTAGAACCCCCCGCGCCCCGTTCCTGTGCGTCCTTCTTCTAGCCTATTGTGACTGTCATTGCTTCTGTCTCTCAGGTGACGACGCTCTCCCGAACGGCCTGGACGTGACCTTTGAGGTCACTGAGCTGCGGCGGATGACGGGCAGTTACAACACCATGGTTGGGAACAATGAAGGGAGCATGGTGAGTGGCAGGACGGCGCCGTGCAGCGGTGTCCTCCTGTGAAGCACCGCTGACGTCCTCTGCTCTGCTCTGCTCTCAGGTTCTGGGCCTGAAGTTGCCAAATGTATTTGGTCGTGCAGAGAAACTGACCTTCCAGTTCTCCTACGGCACCAAAGAAACCTCGTACGGCCTGTCCTTCTTCAAGCCCCAGCCCGGAAACTTTGAACGCAAGTACGATTCAATGGAGAATGCACCTGGAACTTTCTGGAACCCTGTGAAGTGATGGGCTTGGAGTACGACTCATGATGGATGCATGTGTTTGTTGACGTTCTGGTTGTTGTTGAGGTCGATCAGAGGTTAATGTCCAGTTAGGACCAGAGGTGTGAGAAAGAACCCAACCTTCAGCAGCAGAGTCAGAGGTCTGAGTGGTCTAGAAATTCCAGAAGTTTCTACCTGTTCACTGTGATGGTGGTTCAGACCAAGACTCTGACAAGACTCTGACCAATCAGCTGGTGATGGGTCCCCACGGGGGGCGTGTCTGTGTCTGTCACGTATCTAGCTACAAACATGCTAACAGACGTGCTAACTGTTGGATGTTGAAGAAGCCTTTAGAAGAACCCATGTCTTCACAGTGCTACCCGCTCTGCTACGCGCTATGCTAACAGAACCACAGAGACCAACACCAGCGAGTGTTGAGGAAATACCCAGATAAGAAGAGTGTAGTCCACTGGTGGGTGGTTGTTCTGTGGACTTGCTGGAACATTCCGTTGCGAGTTGCCGGTCTGGTCTGCTCCTAAAGGCTGACTGACGCTTTGCTGCATGGCCTGTGGCGTACGGTACGGCCGAGCCTGACCTCACCTCTCCAGAGCCTCTCCATGGCTACGTGGACCTCCACAGACGACAGCTGTGATTGGACTGTTTGAGTCATGTGACTGCCAGCTTTCAGAGCTTCTGTGCTTGCAGAGACAATCCAACCATCCATAAGGCCATCGGAGAGCGCAACGTGACAGCCGCCTTGTTGTAATTGGTGCGGTAACGAGATCCAAACAAAAAACGACAGAAAAAACAGCAACGCACACACACACGTAAAAGAAGCGCTCCCTCCCGGTGGCATCGCAGGGGAACGACTCTGACATCGGATCGAAGCTGAACAGTCCAATGTGTGAGGGGGTCCCGGGCTGCTCCCAGCAGACGGCTGGTTGACTCCGTCTGTTCTTGTGTTCAGTGTGTCCATCAACCTGTACAAAGTCACGGGTCAGTTTCCATGGAGCTCGCTGAGGGAGACCGACCGAGGCGTGTCCGCCGAGCTCAGCGTAAGAACGTTTTTCTTTTTTCACTTCCTCTCTGAAATTGCGGTTCACCGACATCCACGTCTGTCTGCAGTTTCCTGTGTGGAAGACCAGCCAGACCCTGAAGTGGGAGGGCGTGTGGAGGGAGCTGGGCTGTCTGGCCCGCAGCGCCTCCTTCGCCGTGCGGGAAGAAAGTGGACACTCCCTCAAATCATCACTTTCGGTGCGTCATCCTTGAATGCAGTGAATTTTTTATTTTGGTGCTAAATCAGTAAAGTCGGGGGGGGGGGGGGGGGGTTCCA
>JBBMJM010152644.1:0-10581 GCA_037832705.1 Centriscus cristatus
GGTTACTTCTTTTTTGACTTTTTTTATTGTTCAAACTGAAACAGGATTCAATCACTGAAGTAGTAGATGTGGTAGAAAAGTTTTGCAGAGGAATCATTCACAAAGATGTTTTTAAATGATGGTTTTAATTCCAGGTAATTTGATGATCTTTTAAGTTAGACTAATCAATTAGCCTTTCTAAACTTAACTCAGCATTTTGTTTGTCAAAAGAAAGTTGGCAACTTTGTGAGATACTGTATGTTCCAAGAGAGTGTGTTTTTAAGATTCACATGGAGGAGCATTGAAACATTTACATTTGTATTTATCCGCTCTTACGTATTCTTCTACCAGTCTTACTACATTCCAGTAAAACTGGAAACCAATAAAAATATCTAATTATTTTAATAAAATGTGTTGTGTGCTTCATATTGTCAAATTGTTTGTGTTGCCACTGTCTCAAATATGGATTTGTGTTGCAGAGGCACATGAGCTGCATGCACATTTTGCTAGAGGCACAGAAGGAAGAACTTCTCCTTGTGTTGAGTCTGTTTTAATATTCTCTTGCTAGTTAATTTACATTAAAGAGAACAAAAGACAATCTGTGGTAGGTTGCTGGATGACATGCAATAACAGTATTTAAAGTCAGAGCCTGAAGCAAGGACTGGTGTATGTAAAATGTATCTAATCAGCACAAATAGCTGATTTGATATAATTGGGCACACATATCACACATGTATCCAATGACAAGGCACAGTGTTAAAACATACAAAAACAGAACAATTATGACATTTGTTTTTTTGGTTTTATGGAAAGTAATCCTGAGCATTCAGTAATTGAGTTATAAAATATATATTGTTTGATCAAAAGACACATGAAATAATAATTATATGAACTCTAATAATTGTTTTTTTCTTTTAATTTGAGCACTAGAACATTTGCAGGTCAGGTTTTAGTATGTTTGCTGACATGATGGTCCCATAATCCCAAATAATTTGAAGAGCACGCCTACATCGTCTCGCGATAGTTTGGTGACGAGAACAAGAACGGAAGTAAATAGTCGGCTCGGCATAAGATAGAGAGGGCAGAAAAAGTCTACATTTAGCGCGGATTCGCTTATATTTTAACACATTGAGTTAATTTACAGTACATAGCGGTTGTAGTGCTAACGTTGAGCAGGTAGACGTTCCGACGTTCTGTTCCATAGCGAATACACCACGAGGGTTGTTAAGCACGTTTTGGGGCCTGGAAAGACATATGCTAACTTAGCCAACGCTAACGCGGCTAAGTTAGCTAACGGCGCCTTTAGCGCCTCAGCTTCACACAAGGACTACTGACGTCGCTGGTTGGAACAACTCATGTTTGCTTCTGTTTTCGGTGGATAAGTAACGTTACCTCAGAAAGTGTTAATTCTGGCTGCAGTGGAGAGAAAGTTCGACTGGGTCTAAAATGATCATTGAAAACATTGATTCCTTGAAAACATGGCTGTCTGACACGCTCGAGCCCATGTAAGTAACGATAGCTGTTAGCCACACAGCTGCATTTTGAGCTCAGTGCAAACTAATTTTGCATAACCTAACATAGTTATTGCATGGTTGAAACGACATTATGTATACATATATCGAAAAACCTGCGGTAAACCAAAAGTTGTTTGTGTGTTGTTCGTAACTTCCAGTTGTGATGCAGAGCCCACTGCCCTCGCTAAGTATGTTGTTGCTCTGGTGAAGAAGGACAAAAGTGAAAAGGAACTTAAAGCCCTCTGTATAGACCAGTTGGACGTATTTCTTCAGAAAGGTAAGGTGTTATCATGCACGTTTTTTAAAATCTTTATTTACTTGTCATTGGAAGTATCGTAGGTTTTAATACTGTCTTCGTTTTCAATGTTCTCTTGTCTCTCCAGAGACCCAGGAATTTGTGGACAAACTATTTGAAGCCATAAACAACAAGAGTTATCTCCCTCAGCAGGAACAACCGTCTTCTCAGATCAAAGTAGAAAAGGATGACCAAAAGAAAGATGAGGTGACATCCTGATGTCAAGAACATATTACAGAAAATATTTTGAACAATAATAATACTTCAGCACACGTAATTACCACTGAGAAATGACAGACGAAGTGATAATTTGATGTATTCTGTAGCTCACGATAATTTTGCCAGTTTACCAACAAAAATGCATAAATATAGTGATCATTTCCTTTTTTAAAATTATTTCTTTTCATTTGCATGTTTCCCTCATCTTCACTAAGATGATTATGAAGATTGCCTGATTAATTTTCCACCAACTGTTGTAATCGTCACTGCTTCTTTCCTGGAAGAATGGATGTTCATTATTCATATTCATGCATGCATTCATTCATTTTCTGCCACTTATATATTCGTTTTTTTTTTAAGACAAATCGGGAAGAGGAACGAGATAAGAAGTTTTCTCGGCGAGTGAACAGCCCTCCTCAGTCAAATTCCCGCTACAGCAGAGATGGCAGGTGTGGCATTTAACAAACCTCTTTTCCATAATTTTGTTTTGCTTTGGACAGTCTACTATTTGTCTTCTTATCCAAAATACTTAGGAGAGGAGATGATCGTAAAAGGGATGACCGGTCCAGGAAGAGGGATTATGAGCGTAACCCACCGAGGAGGGACTCCTACCGTGATCGCTACAACCGCAGAAGAGGCCGCAGCCGTACTTACAGTCGCAGCCGCAGCCGTAGTTGGAGCAAGGATCGCACTCGAGATCGGGAAAGGGATAGGGACAGAGAACGGGACCACGATCAAAGCAGGAGTCTGTCTCAAAGCAAAACTCGGTCGAGAAGCAGGAGTAGAGGTAAGAACTGCTTAGTCTTTACGTGGAGCTTTGCAACAAATGCTAAGGACAGTCAGGGCACAATCATACAGACAACAGCACTGACAGTGTTAAAGCAGAGGGGTGAATTCACATTTTTGTTTATAGATCCCATTATTACATAAACATGAATAGATCTTTCTCACAGTTCTGCAATTATTTTGTCTGGAATACACCATTACACGCCACGGGCAACTTGACTTCCTGTTATTGTACAAACGGTGGCAGGTGTGCACATGTCGAAGAACCCAAGTTTTTTTTCCCCATCCCAATTGTGTTCAGTTTCTTTGCATGATGTCAACAGTGAGCGATACTGACCCCAGCAGTTCTGAAGTGTGCTCCAGTTATAGATGAGCATAAAGCGTCCAGGGTGTGATGGTAACACAACTTTTAAATGTTTGTGTCGACAGATCATTGAAGCCATTTTCTTAAGTCAGAACCCATCAAAAGATGAATATAAAACCTTGTGAGGTCTAGCTTTCCCATGATGTACGTGTGATAATTATGTTGTAACTTTTAGTGTTGCTCTCTTGTGTATATGCAGAACGAGATTCTGGAAAGTTGAAGTACGAGCACGATCGAGTGGACCGGTCAGAAAGTGCAGATGGCTACACCTCAGGTGCTCTGGTTTCCTCTGCAGCCACGTCACACTTCCCGGTCCCTACACTAAGTAGTGCCATTACAGTCATTGCTCCCACGCATCATCACAGCAACAACACCATTGAGAGTTGGTCGGATTTCCATCCTGACCACCCTGTGGATCGCGGCCCCTTTATGAGGGCACCCCCTCCTCAACCAAGAAAGCGGTGCCGTGACTATGATGGTGAGGAAAGCTGTCTAAACATTTTGCTGTGAAACTTTGCAGGTATTTGTTTGGCAATCGGTTATTTTCTCTAAAACGTCCTGGTGTACCCTGTGTCTGACCCTTCCAGAGAAAGGTGTCTGTATGCGAGGAGACATGTGCCCTTTTGACCATGGAAGTGACCCAGTTGTAGTGGAGGATGTCGGTTTGCCCAACATGATGCCCTTCCAGCCTCCACCTATTCCAGGTGTGGAACCACCACCAGGCCTACCACCCCCTCCACCCCTCATGAACCCACCACCTTTGAATCTGGGCCCCCCTGTGCCCCCACCAGGCGCTCTGCCACCCAGCCTTCCTCCTGTTGCAGGTAGGAATTCAGCCTGTCGGCGGTTGGTGATGGATGACATATTCCGGGATGAATGCTCTTTGTAAAATTCTCTTGACAGGTTCACCTAAGTGTACAAATGTAATGGGTTGCTTTCATTATGTGAACCAGCAGCTTTGCTCCATGCGCGGTTCTTTTTTGAGTGATGATTTGTATCTGTAAGGGAGGGTCGGTTTGCTCTGGATTCAGCAGCGACGACGGGGCAAGAGCTGATGCAACACCCGCTGGCCGCTCTGTTGAGAACAGAACGGAACTGAGGAGCAATACGTGCTGTTGACTCAGTGACTCACAGCCAGAAAAGTCTTATAACAACAGAAAAAGATGCTCGTCACTTGGGTTTTATGATTTAAATAAACAATTCCTTTAGGCAGAGAAAACGACTAATGATTTTCTCTGATCTAATTACTCGAGGAATCGTTTAAACTTTTTGTGTAACTGTGTGTGTCCACTTGGAACAGAACAGTCTCTTTTAACAACTCTGCTGCTACCTGTTATTGTAACCACTGTTGTTTCCACAGCAACAGGTGCATTGCAAACAAATGTACTGGACAATTCTACTCTACTTGTCTGTGAATTTGTGCAGTATGTGGGATATCTGTCACATTCCTTCGCGGGATATGTTACAATAACATTTCCAGCTGTTTTGAAGGCATGCTAAAGGTTTATCTGTGTCCTCCTCCAATACATTAGCCATGTTTGTTGGAGCAGTGTACGTCTGACACGCCCACATACAAACCTATAGCTGATTGGATGGAGTGTTGGTCTGGCCTTATGGGTGTGTTATAATAATAACAACCAGTTCACTTCAGCTGTACCTCTTGGAGGATGTTGCCAAACCATTGTCATTGTTTAATATGACTTTTCTGTTTGTCCTAGGTCCCCCTCCCCCTCTTCCTCCACTTCAGCCGTCAGGCATGGACGCTCCGCCCAATTCCATCACAAGCTCTGTTCCCACAATTGTCACTTCTGGGATGCGCCCTTCCCTTCCACAGGCCTCGGTGCCACTCTTCACCTCTGGTAACAACAGTTTCTCTTTTGCTGGCAGTTGACAGATTTCAGTTTGTGGTTTCAGTTTTATGATTAAGTATCGTCACCTTCTAGACACCTATGAGTCAGATTTGTACAATCCTGAAGCTCCCAGCATCACCAATACCTCCAGGCCAATGTACCGCCACCGGGTGAACGCCCAGAGACCCAACTTGATTGGTCTAACAATGGGGGATGTTGACCAGCCACAGAGAGGTGAGTTCTCCAAAGACATACAATTTTTTTACTGTTCCGTGGGGAAAAAACCCCCACTGGCCTGACCTGTGTTTGTCCCCCTCCAGAGAAGACGCCGAACAACAACATGAGGATTGTTATGGAATCCGATTCAAGGAAGAGGTTGATTTCACACGATGGAGGGATTCCCCCCAAGAAACCCTGGTTTGATAAGTAAGGCACTTGTAGAACAGAAACACGAGTCAAAGAACAAAACTGGGTGAATTGTTTTTACCAACAGCTTTTCTCTTTTCAGACCCATCTTCAACAAACCCATCCCTCTTGGCTACCACAAGAGAGCTCCGTTCATCTCTCCTAATGCAAAGCTACTAGTGCGGCAAATTCCCTCTGAACTCAACAACATCAGTAAACTTAATGAACATTTTAGCAAGTTTGGCACCATCGTCAACCTGCAGGTCAGTTTGTAAAGGTCAATAGGTGTCTTTGTGGCGTCGGGCAAAGAAATTCAAGATGTTGGGTGTTTTTTTCCCCAATGATGGTGTTGGAAAATGAGTCGGCAATAATCAGAACATAAAATATGTTATTAATTAAAATTAGACAATTGTTTCTATCATAAAACCGTACTCTAAACATGTTGTACGTTATTTGTGTTGATTGAACAATGACAAGTTAACTTTAAGTTGTAGAAAAACATGTAATTTGTCCCAATTGTGTCTGTATGTAGATTATACCTTGAGAACAAAGGTTCTCAGTTCATCATTTGTTGTTTTAAATTACAGCATTGTTTTATGCCAAATCCAGTGTCTTGAATTTTAACGTTGAATAGGATTACAGAGAATTTAGAGGATAAAAATGCTCAGGTTTGTGATCAAGTGATCAAGAATGTAACTTTAGTTCACAAAAAAAACATTACATGAGAATGTAGGCATGCCGATGCTGATGTCGCTGGCTAACAGACATATTTGTTCATATTCGTTTTTGACAGGTTGCCTTCCAGAATGACCCGGAGGGTGCACTCATTCAGTTTGCGTCACCAGAGGAAGCCAGGCGGGCGATGCAAAGCACTGAGGCCGTTCTCAACAACCGCTTCATCAGGGTGCACTGGTTTCGGGAGAATGGAGGTGACGGACACGGTCACAGCCAAACCCATTCACAGCACCAGATGCAGCCACAGCTGGTCACGGTAAACCTTTCTGAAAGTCACTACAAGCAATTCGTCAGGAAACGACACTGTCAAGTTCCAGTCAGTCTTGGCAGCATGTCTAGAAGTTACTAAACTAAGTCAAAAGTGAATTTCACCTCTCACATTCCGCAGCCCTCGGCGACGACTCTGAAGCAGTCTGTCAAAGATCGCCTCGGGCCCCTGCTGTCTCCAAACTCGGAGCCCTGTCAAGATTCCAGCGTGGCGTCTCAGGTGTGTTTATGATGGCAGCGATGGATTTGCGTTTTCTCACGCAAGTGTCCAAGTAAATGTGTGTTTTTTTTCTCATTTTCTCCCAGAGTCCTACAAAAGTGTCAGTAAAGGATCGTCTGGGTTTCTCTGCCAAACCTGTGGCTCCTGTTGAGAAGGTAATTATGTGTTCTTTTTACAGTTTTGCTAACATCTGTCATCTGAATAGAGCCGAACTGTTTCAGCTATCACATTTTCGCCTTTCAGGTGTATTCAACCACTATGGGCCTCACAAAGACTGTGTACAATCCTGCAGCTCTAAAGGCTGCCCAGAAGACCACAGAGGAGGCCCTGAAGAAGAAACAGGTGAGAAGAGAAACCGGCAGGTGGCCTTTTTTGAACAGCTTTCAGTCAGATGGACAATATTCATATGGTGCAAAAAAAAAAAAAAGAATTAATTATTAGTGTTGAAAACAAATGGGTAAATAAGTCAGTAGACAGAATGAAACAGTCTGAGGATAGTTTATATTTTGTGCAGAAATGTTTAAATAAGTTATGATTTGTGGCATATTCGATAGGCTGAGATGTGCACACGATAGGAAGAAGGTCATGTTCTATGTAGACGACTGGGTACTGACAGAGGGATTTGTAAGATTACAACTGCTCTATTAGATAATGTGTCAGATAACCTACTTGTCCCTTGGATCTATTTCTGGCTGTGGTCGTCTGCTTTGTTTCCGGTACGGAATGCAGACCGCTCTTTCTTATGTTGGAGAAATAAGCAATTTACGAGATGAAAGAGTGGTACCGCTGAATAAACGATGAATAGAGGAATAAACTGACAGGATTCACAGCAGTCTCACATCACCCGGCACATGAAACTAGTTGATAGAATGTGACAGTCTACACATGTTGGTACAACCCAATCACAACTTGGTTTCACTTGTTTTTCACTCAACTAAAATGGTGTTGTGTTTTTTTTGTGTAAAACCCCTTGTATCGTTCTCATAATAGTAACAGCGAGGAGAATCTACATATTAACGTGAATTCCTTTCACAGGAAGCCCTAAAACTACAGCAGGATGTCAGGAAGAAAAAACAGGAAATACTGGAGAAACACATTGAAACGCAGAAGGTGAGATGTATGTTTGCGTCAGTGTGTCGGCTGTCAGCTGCTTGTGTCATGTTGTGGTGTGTCCGCCTTAAAGAAAAACAGTCAGTTAATGTTGATTAGTCAGTCGGCTCTGCGCATTGATCGCGCTGGATGAAATCACTGCATTCTGCTGACTGTGGCTCTCTGCTGAAAGTAGGAAATACAAAGGTTATACCTGTCATTTCTCCCCTCTGCTTGTCTTTTGCAGCTCCTCATCTCCAAGCTTGAGAAGAACAAAACAATCAAAGCCGAAGATAAAGCCAAGATTATGGAAACTTTAGGCACATTAACCAAGAGCATCACTAAGTTACAAGAGGAGATAAAAGGCACCTCAGGCAGCAACAACCCATTACGCACAGCAAAGACCAAGACCGAGGTAAAACCTTTCTGATTACTTGTGCCCGTCAGACAGCGCAAAATGTTTAGGATTTTACTTTTTGACTGGAATAGACTTGAATCACACTTAGATTGTTTGTGCTGGCTGATACTTCTTTGTTGCTTAGGCTGACAGCCTCCGTCAAGAACATTTCTATTTCTGCGTCAGCCTGTGTGCGACATTCTCAGACCGTGTCCACACGTACTTATCAAGAATATTTGCATCCAAATGGATCCGTTTACTACTTGGATCCGAATACTGAGTGAAAGTGAGAGGATCTGGTGACCGCTGTCACCCCAACAAGATCGCTATGAGTTTTCTGATCACTAATTGCCTTTAGCTTGTCTACATGTTTAAATTTCACACAAAATACCCAAGTGCTGCTCCAAGACCGTGACGCAACCAACATCCAGTCCAGTTACCGTATGTGAGGGGTCTGTGTTGCCGCTTTGCGTAGTTATGTTTCAGGAGATGATGTGTGTCGGGCTTTGCCGCAGGGTACACAGGCAGCGTATAGGCTCAGGTCCTACATCGTACCGGCCCTTCAGTGACAAATGTGCGATGTAATGTCTCTTTCTCCACCTCCAAGTCAACTGGGTTCTCTGTTTTGATTTTAGGCTCAGAAGGAGCTGCTTGATGCAGAGCTGGATCTGTACAAAAAAACGCAGGCTGGAGAAGACACGGCTTTGTTGAAAATCAAATACACTCAGCTGCAAATTGAGGTATATGCTACTTGCTTGTTTCAGGCGTGCCACTAGGGGGCACTCTTGCTTGAATAGTTTGAGCCAGAACAAACACCCCAACAAAATTCAGTTCTACTACTAAACTCCCACCCCTTTGGGAGTAAACAAGTCAGTATTGGTCTGAGAACTCCCCACGAGTCAGCTAAGAACTGAAGAAGCTTCTTGAATGAGTGGAAAAATGTCATTTGTCATAATAACTACAACTGAAATTCTGAAATTCCTGTTCCTGTAAATATAAAAGTGAAGTGGAAGAACCCTGTGAGCTAAAAAGCTAATTGACTTTTATTTTGAAAGAAGAGTTTTTAATGAACAAAACAACAGACAAGAACATATTGGTCATTAAGCATCGTCATAACATATGACCACATTGAATGACAGAGCCTGTTTCGCTTAACTCCACCCCCCTGTGGGCCTCTGTAGGCTGCGAAAAGGGGGCTCCTGCCATCAGGACGAGGCCGTGGGGCTCCTGCTCGAGGCCGTGGTGCTCCGAGGGCCCGGGGGAGGGCTACCAGGGGGCGGGGCAGAGGTGTCCCGCTGCACGCAGTCGTGGACCATCGGCCGAGAGCACTGGACATTTCTGGCTTCACTGAGCTCGAGCGCGTAGATCTGCTGCCACACTTCGCTGTAAGTCCTGGAAAAATACCGCAGAAAGTTAAAGTTAATAATACCGATAAGTACGTCTGTGAAATGACACTGAATTGTTCATGTGTTGAAGCAATTCGGAGAGATTGAAGATTGCCAGATCGATGACAGCAGCCTGTCTGCAGTGATCACGTACAGGACGAGAGCAGAGGCAGAACAGGCAAGTCACCCACCTGCTGTGCACACAGCACCTTTGACCTGTTTCACTTTATCGGCTCTTCAGAACAATCGCCCACACGAATGAACTGACGGGATGATTTATGTTACTTGCACATGAATTAACCGATGATGTTTGGTGTCTGCAGGCGGCTCTGCACGGAGTGAAGCTGAACAACCAGTGTTTACGTCTGTCGTGGCATAAGCCCATCACAGCTCTCAGTGCTGCTGATGCAGACGAGGGAGAAGCAGAGGAGGATGAGGTGTGTGGGCACGGACTGTTTTCAAGACTAAATGTTGCTCCACTGCCAAAGCACAAGAGGGCGCCATTGCATCCAGCAGTACAGCGCATAAATCTCCTGCTTCCCACAGTAAACAAGTGGTGAAAGGTTGCAGGCAGCGCCAACGGGGTCTGATTTCAGTTGTGTCTCGCTCACTTTCTAACAATCTATTCTTTCTTCCAAGTACCCGGAAGAGTCACTGAGCGATGATGCGTTGCTGCAGGATGATGATGAAGAAGAAGACGACAACGAGCCCCGTTCCTGGCGCAGATGAAGATCAGTCAGATGGCTCCTGGCTCACGCTCAAGGATTTCAATGCCTTTTGAAAAACACAAGGCACATTTCACCTTGACTAGACTTTCCCCCCCACACATGTGTAACCTGCAGAGGAACATGTTGGAATAGTTTTAATCTAATAACCAGACACAATGTTTTTTTTTTTTTTTTTTTTTTAAGCTCTCAATGAAGAAATGTAACTTTTTTGTTATTTTGGATCACAAACCACACATTGAGTATGTGACATCCTGTTGCTCTATAAGTTAAAGACACAAAACCGTTGCTGTTATTTAATTGAACAACAGACTTAAAGCTTTTGCAGATAAGGTTTCGTTTGATTGGTTA
>JBBMJM010152674.1:0-10579 GCA_037832705.1 Centriscus cristatus
CCCCCCCCCCCCCCCCCCCCCGACATAAGCAGCAGAAATGTTTGAGACTGTAAGAAGGAAACATGGAGGCCTTTATTGTTGAACTATGTTTACAGTCTGTCACCCACCGATGGTCCCCGACAGTCAACAACTTTAACCACCACCACATGCGCACGCACACACACAAACACACACACGCACACACGCTGTTTCCGATGTAAACATTGCAGACCAAAAAGCGTTTCTGCCGCCAGTGTCCGGATGAGGAGGACGAATGAACAGGAATGTTGTTGTCTGGATGATCTGAAACACAATCTCTCGTTCTGTCGCAGCAGCATCAGCAGTGCTCAAAAATAAACACCTACACACACGCGCACACTCGTTCAAGCAAATGTTTTTATCAAAGTGTTATATTTTTGAAGCTTGCAGAAGCCAGAAGGGACGAGTTCTAAAGTGGAACGTCTAACAATGATCATGTTCTTTTCCAAATAACTCTTCCTCTAGGAAAAAGGCTGTTGTGTGTCGATTCCCTCGTGTGGTCACAGGACCCCCACACCTCCCCCAACATCCCCTCCACCACCGCCGTAGTTGCATTACCTCTTTGCGCGGACAAAGTACAAGGCGTTGGTTTTAGGGTAGTACTTCACGTTCTGTTTCTTGTCCATGAGTCCCCCAAAAATAATGAGCTCTCCCCGGCCCTGCACCACCGTGTGCAGGCTGGTCTCCGGGGGTCCCGTCACGGCGGCGGGGGTCCCGTTGCCGTAAACCCTCCAGGACACCACGCCGGCGCGTTTGGCCCGCGACACGTCCAGCACGTACATCTGCATGGGCTTACAGTTCAGGGACTGGTACAGAGGTTTGCCCACGTTCAGGCTCTGAGGGGGGTGGTGGCCCAGGCGCCGCGCGATGGGGGGGATGGCGTGTCCGTCAGCCTGCGGCGGGCTGGACGAGGACGACGGCGGCGTGACCGGAGGGCCGGCTCCGCCCCCTCCGCCCCCCGCTGCCTGCGTGTGAAGGGACGAGGATTTGTTCTTCACTGCCTCCAGACCTCGGCGTAAGGCGGCGGGGGACACGGCGCCCGGCGGCGTGCACGGGGAACCCGCGGGGGGCGTGTGCACACCGTTGGTGCTGGGCGCCTCGGGGGGGTGAGTGTCTGAAGGCGGAGACTCCCAGCCGTACTCTGCGGAGGCCGGCGCGTGAGGGCGAGACGGCGGAGAGGCCGCCTGGGCCGGGGTGGTCCGAGGGGAGGGGGACGAGCCGTTCACCAGCGGGGGGCTGTCGGGGCCCTGCGAAGGAGACGGCTGCTGCGAGGAGGTCGGGCTGGCGTCTCTGGCACCTCCTCTCGCTGAGGGGCGGGGCCTCAGCGTCCCCCAGCGTCCGTTGACACACGGCGCCTCCTCCACGGCGCCCAGGACGA
Organism: Centriscus cristatus; assembly: GCA_037832705.1. NCBI lineage: Eukaryota > Metazoa > Chordata > Actinopteri > Syngnathiformes > Centriscidae > Centriscus > Centriscus cristatus. The sequence continues at coordinate 1,397 of JBBMJM010152674.1, forward strand.
CCCCGGCGGCGCCGCTCCGGACGGGGGACTGCGAGCGCAGCGAAGGCGGTTCGGGGCCCAGGGGGGCGGGCGTGGCACTTATGGGGGAGGGACGGGAGTTTAGACTGGGGCTGAGCGGCGCGCGGCCGGACGGAGCCTGAGAGAAGACCACCACACACTGGCCCACCTGGAGGAAAACACACGTCAACCACTGAGAACGTTCTGGAATAAGAACACGGGCTGATGACCCTCCTGATGACCCTCCTGATGACCCTCCTCCATCTGATTTCAAACCGTTTCAACGTCTGAAGCTATTTACTAACTTTGTCCATAGTTCAGAGGAGTTTTCTTAACATTCTGTTCACACACGGAAAGTCACCAACTCACTCTACAAGCCGGGTGGCACCACAGCTCCGGGGCTCCGTGGTCCTCGTTCTCCACCTGCAGCTGCTGCCACCTCCACGGTGGCGCGTCCATGTGGAGCAGCCAGGCATCTTTGAGGAGCTGGAACGGACCAAAAAACCACAACAATCAACAAACAATCAACCGCGGCGATGGCAGGCAGCTTTGACGGTCGTTCAGAGGGAGAACTGACCGCGTTGGGACCGCCGCAGCCTCCCAGGATGAGCAGCGTCTGGTCGTCCATGACGATCTGAGACACAGAGGGAAGAGAGACACACGTCAGTCAAATCTTTACTGACAGTGTGGAACAAAAGAAAAAAGAAAAGTCAAATATTGAAAGGGAAAAAACAGATAAAACAAATAATTCAGCACTCAGCGATGATAAATGATCTAATCACTTCTGTTTTTTATCGTAAATCGTACTAAACATTATATTATTTTTTAAATTATTATTTTTATCTGTTACCAATCTGACTGTTTCTTTCTTATGCGAATCATGTGCTAAAAACGTTATCATGACTCAGCGTCTCTGTCACTGACTGAGCAGCGCACACGCACCAGACACACCTTCCATTGTCCGTCACAAAGTCACACTTTGGGACTCGTTTCTTACAAATGTTTGTTGTTTGTTTATTCAACGCTCCCTGAAGTGGTTATGAACCAGAACCATCTAGAAGCCTCCTTACCTGGGACTGGCCTCCTCGGGGGTGTGGCGATGGGCCAGATATGGCCGGTTTGGACCAGGACCACTGCTCCAGATCCAGAACCCAAACCTCGTTACTCCTGACGGGAAGAAACGGGACATCGTCTATCAGCTGGACCTGGGGTCGGTTTCACAAAACCTTCTAACTTCTGTCTTAAGAATAAGAAAAAGATCTCAAGTCAGTATTATCTCAACGTTCATTGTAAGATTCTTCTCAAGAAAAAGTTCAATTTGTTCTCATGTTTTCTCAAGTTTCAGACGTTGACCTTGTCGTCTGATAACTGCTCCTTCACCTACATAAACTTTTATTTTGGTTTTATTTGGCGCCTCTGGTTGGTGAATAGAAGCTGGCAGAATGTTTCGTCATCGGCTGTGTATGTGTGTATCTGACACACAGAGCGAACATGCGGGTGAAGGGTCACAGACAGGCCGTGCGTACATTTGACGAGCTCCCAGAGATCCTCCGAACACCACCATGGTGTTTCCGATCACAGACGAAGAGTGACCGGCCATCGGCGGCGGGCCGTGCGTCGTCACGATGCAGTTCCACCTGCACGCAGAGGACGACAGACGAGTTACAGAGACAGCATCCGACGGCGCCGCCCGGGTCCTGAGCGTCTCTCACCAGTTCTTTGAGGGGGAGTAGGTGTGGATCTCGTCGAAGAAGCGCTCAGGCTGGTGCAGAGGGTACGGGCTGGGCCGGGTCCAGCCGCCGAACAGCACCAGCAGGTCTTTGTGCATCACGAGCGTGGCTCCAGCTTTGGGAGACGGGTAAGATCCTATACCAGAAAAAAGAACATCAATCCAGTGTTTCCTTATATGGCTGAACGGAAACCATGACTCGACCCGCCGACAGCTCTACGTGCACGAGTGTGTGCATTTCTTCCACTGCTTCTGCCTGAATGGTGTAACCGCGGCGCTGTGGCGGCATTCAAGGTAAAAAAATAACATCAAACCGTGTGTAGAGAACAAACAACAAGCAGGAGAATTTCCTGTTTGATGTTCTCCATCAATGCAGCCATGAATAACACAAGTCCGGAATCCACACGTGGAGTTTGACTGTGAAAATTGATCAGAGACTGCATTTGGTGCCTTATTTTGAAAATCAACCCTCATTCGCGGTGGTTTATGGTGTGTAACTTGCAGTCTGAGCCAAGAACCAAAATAGAGCGCTTTTTTGGAAGGTCGGTGGCAGCGCACAGTGCATGTTCAACACATCTGACGCGCTCAACGAGAATGAGACGACTAAAGAAGAGAATCGATGATCGAAAGTAGACGGACGGCCCTCCCTCGGCAGTGACCAATCAGAGGCTGGTACTCCATGTTTAGCACCAGCTTGGCTGAAGTGGAACCTCAACGGTAAAAACAAGTACCAAGTACGAGCTCATTCCCTGAGGAGGCAGTCGGAGTCTGCAGCTGAACTCAAACTGAAAGCAGTAGAGAGATCATGGGTATCCTCACAAAGCTATCAGTCCCCCCGGTGTCCACAGCAATGACTCCTATGTTCACAAGAACTGTGATTTGTGTCTTAAATACCTGAAGCTAACGGACGGATCCACTCCTTGCTGTTTAGGTCCAGTCGCCACAAATCATTGAAGGCAGCATTGCAGCTACTCTGAGTGCAACCCCCAAACACATACATGGACTGGTTTGAGTCGTAGTAGCATGCACCTGCAAATCAGAAACGCTCAATAGCACACACACACACACCAACACAATAGTATAAGACAATAAAAACACATTCAGATCAGCATGAACTGACTGTGTGAAAAGCGCTGGGTGATGGGTGTTCCTGGATATGGGTACGTTCGGCTTTCCCACTGGATGTTTCCCTCCTGGACGGCTCTCAGGAAACCATGGTAGCACTGATACGCAACACCTAGATCACAAAACCACAAATCGAAGAGCAGCCATTGCAAAAACCTTGCATGTACAACCATGAGTCATTGTTCTGTTGATGGCACCAAAGTGAATCGGTCCACTGCCTTGACTGTTCCTACCTTTGATGAGGCGGTACCACTGCTTACATACAAGCGCAGCGGTTTTGTGCTCCTGGTAAGGTGAGAGAAAGGACAGAATGTATTCCAGAACTTCCTCTGGTAACTCCACCATTGTTCTCCCTCCTTCTTTGGCACAAGTGTCCATGTTCCCTTCGTGTTGACAGGACCCCATCTTAGCCTCACAGTCCCCCGTTACACCGGTGGGTTCTGCACCATCATCCTCTGTATCCATGGCAACAAAGCATCCATCTTCATGGTCAGTTGATCGGGACATTGCTGTCTGTTGAGACATTGAGAGGCTTGTGATGATGAACCTAGCTGTGATTTGTTACATGTGGAATGTGAAAGATAGTGCTGACATAATCACACTTGGTTATGAACGTTTGAGCTACTGTTTCACACCAAAAGAGGCGGAAACCAGCCACCCAACAGCTCTAACTACTTTGCCATTGCACAGAATCCTCTGTGGCTTCAAGCAGCCACAAGTCAATTTTGCACCCATTGTCTGACACGGGTGGTGCCCTTTATTCTGTCTGAGCATCTGGTCCATCCACATAATACGTCCCTCTCAGATCGTTAGCCTACGTGTCGCTAGCTACCAACACACATTGCCTGTAATTTGCTAACATATTAATGTTAAATAAATTATCAACCAAGGCAGCGCACGTACAGTGAATCCTTGAAAAGACACGGCTTTATAGGAATGTAATATCCCACTGTCTGACGTTTACACAATGCTGAATTGCATGCTCGATCATTGTAGCTAACAATTGCTAACGCTAGCTAACCTGTGATCATCTTAGCTAGCTACAATGAATGTTTAGCAAGCAAACTGACGTGTCACTGAATATTCCCTTCTCAAACATAGAACCTACACGCAAATGTGACATACTACCGTTAAATTCCCCCGGTGACACGACAGTCCTCTCCCACATTAGGTCAGTACCAGCGGCGACAGTTAGCTGGCGTCCTCCTCCCTGTTCATAATCTATGCTAACGCTAGCTTGTGCTGAACCTGTGTGCAGTGATTAGCTCCTCCTGTGTCAAACACTTTTTCCACTGAAATACTGAAGCGACACGTTTCAGTACCGTTGTTTTATTATTGTTGTTGTTCCCCCCGTTGTCCGTTTCCTAGAGTGTGTGGGTCTCCCTTCTGTCCCGGTATCAGCTCCGGAGGTTCCTCTGCAGCCTCCAAACAGTCGCCATCTTCCGCTCTGTGAACTGCGTCCGCCGCAGCACAGCGACACTCCAGCGGCCGCTGACCGGCTCCGGTACCAGGGTGGGTCTTCGCCGTCCTCCGCCCCCAGACACTGCGCCTCCAGCCACCGACAGCCTGCGTGTGTGTGTGTGTGTAACCGGGTGGTGGGGGGGTTGGGTGGGAGGGTGACGACTACCCTTTTATCCTTTCATGTCGATGATGCTAAAAGAAATAACACTACTATTATTGTTTGTGCAACATTTTCTTCTGCTTGTATGTTGCTGACACTCAACAAAAATTCAAAATAAGTTTGATTATGTCGTGATTACTGCTATTTCTTTGCGTCAGGGAAATTCTGGAAGTGTAAAATAGTGTTAATGTTTCCCATCATCAGCATCTTTCTAGGACTCAAATACAAGTGGACGAATTCTGACATCTGGTGGTAAAATACTGCTCTGAGCAACACATACGGTTTTTTTTTACGGATCCAGACAGGACTTTTTATTATTATAACAAGAAAAGATCTAACTTTGGGAGGGGGGGGGGGGTATTTTAAAATAACTTTTCACGTGCTGAAAAGATAACTGTTAAAACTGTCGTTTGGACGTAGTAACGACTAAAATATGCTTTGAGAACCGTCACATATGACAACGACACAAACAGCAAATTGCTTAAATGTCAAGTGTATAAATATTAAGAACATTAAGCTGTCATTTTGAAATGTGGGAACGCGTCTTTTTAAACAATGAACTTTCCGCGTTACCAAGTGTTTTGATTCGTCCTGTGTGGCAGCAATCTGCTTCCGCTCGGTGTTTCCGCACCTACCGAGCTGACTGAGAAGCTAACTAGCAAAGTTAGCTAACGCTATGCTTGCTAGTTTTGTATGTGACATATATAGCGTGTGTGGTGACAGAGGATATTAATTTCGTTGCCTCCAGGGTGGTTTTAATCGTCTGAACGTCGTGCGTGTGGACCGACAGCGGCTGTCGCCGGGTGAATTTCCGAGGTGGACGTGACGCCCCATTTAAAGTTACCGAAGGAAGCACTGCCTCCATGGAACGTCCCACTAAGCTATGCTAAGCCAAGCTAGTAGGCTAACACGCGGCCAAGTAGAGTGTTGCTAATCTCTACCGTCAGCTGTCATATTATAAAGAATACACTCGAAAATTTGTTTCCCCAGGGTGGCAGGTTGTAACGTCGCCTGTGTCCCATGCCCTCTATCCGAAGAGGAAACAGTTAGTCCGCGCATCTAACGAGGGAAGAAGCTAGCTACCAGGTAGCTAGCAGTCCTGTCAAACATGGAGGATGAAGATGTTGCAGAGAGCTGGGAGGAAGCCGCGGACAGCGGGGTAAGATGCTATTTTGTAAGAGGGCTGTCTGATATCCTTAGTTTAAAGATAGCCTGCAAAGATCAGTGACACATCGGGTGGGTGTGGAGGTTTAAGTGGGCTCAACGGCCAAACTGCAGCCGGGCTCAGTCCAGCAGGCCCCGGTGTCCTGAGGGTCTGACCCGCTGGTCTGTGGATGAAGCTCAGCATCAAACAGGGACACAAGGTTTTTCCATCATATTTCTCAGCTTCATACTAAACGTTCAGGCCTGCTGGTTTGATAGCATCCACATGTGGAATCCTGATGTTTGAACACACCAATGACAGTCTGCAAACGGTCTTAAACGTGTAAAGACTTGCCTCCTAAATCTCCATTAAGTTTCACGTTTATTCTGTTGTAAATATCATGCATCACGTAAATCCTAAGTTACCGTTTTCAAAATCAAGTATATACATATTTTGTGATAAATTCAATTAAAGAATTCCATTACTAAGTTAATTGTTCAATTTCTGTTTAATCTGCCAGACTTTTCTTTTTGTTCTATGACCAAAGGTTGAACACTGAGTTTATTTTTTTCCCCTTGAAGATTATTGGTGTTATGCATGATCTGTGATGTGTTTTCTTTGTCTCCAGCGTTAATGTACTTATGTTTCTCCCCAAAGGAGATAGAGAGAAGACTTGAGGCAAAGCTGAAGCTCAACCAGGAGGCAAAGTAAGCAGACTGAAGTTCACTGATCAATTTTTAGAATGTGTCCCAATTGTTGTCCAATGGCGTTTTCAGAGATATTATCCAAGCAAGTGGAATGCCCCCGTTTCAGCATATTCCACCTGTAGTTCAAATTAGGATTTTACCCGTTTCCTGCATTGCAGACAGGAAGTTGCTAAAAGGCCGTTTTAGACACAGAATCCAACATGGCGGTGCACATTAGCTCTATTAGCATTAGTGTCTCGTGTCCGTTTCAATGACACAGTGGGAATGTGGTGATGGTTTAATTGATGGCAGTTTAAGGGTGTTGTTGCTGATTTTTTTCCAGCCCCCTATGCTGTGATGAAAGTGTATGTTGTTAAACGTGTTTCCCCTCCTCCACCTTCTCACATGTGCAGGAAATCCAGCTCACGGAGTTCACCTGTCCGCACCGCCATCGTGATCCAGGACGACTCTCTTCCTGCCGCCCCGCCTCCCCAAATTCGAATTCTAAAGCGTCCTTCAAACAACGGCACCGCGGGAAACCCCACGTCGTCCTCTCGCCCTTCGCAGCAGATGAAATCTTTGGCACAGCGGGAGGCAGAGTACGCCGAGGCCCGGAGGAGGATTCTGGGCAGCGCGTCTTCCGAGGATACACCTCCGGACAATCCAAGCCAGGACAGGTAGGAACGCCTTAGATACACCTTTTAACCTTTCACCCCCGACAGTATTGCCGGTGATACATCCGCTCTAGCATACGTTGAAGTACCGTGTGAGAGTAGACATCCAGATGTCAAACCAGATGTCAGTTTAGTGGACAAGAGAAGGACGGTGAGGACACAAAGCAGTTCAAAGTTCATATATTTTAACTTCTACCATGTACCCCCACGCAATCATGCAATATCAAGAGAAAACAGGGTCACGTGGTACCGTGGGTCTCATTTGCTGTCGTGCGTTTTCCGTTCCGCCCAGCAGACGTCTCTTTCCGTCTCTCTGGTTCCAGGTGAATGCGTCGTCAGACTTGACTTACTGGCATTGAACACGTGCACGCAGGCACCGTCAGTGCAAGGATGAAACAGAATTTCTTTCCATGTTTGACTCATGAATGATTAAAATACAAATATAGAAATATCCCGATATTAACTAAAACATACAAAATATGAGAATATAAAAAAATTGCCAATAAGTGTAAAGTGACATTATTGTAATTGCAGTTTAAAGCGGACTCGGGTCCTGTAAGTAGCCAAGTTGCTGTCATTACGGTAATCCCATTTGCTCTGGTGCCAGAAGCTGGCGAATCATTACCGTAATGATGGCTCTTTGGCTGTGAAGTGTAACTTCTCAGCTTTCCGGAACCATTTTCTCCTTCTCCTAGATCCTTCTTCAGTCTGACGTTTTTTCGATAAGATACTCCAGAGTAGTGAATGTATCGCCGGCGATACGTTGGGAGTTAAATTAAAAATAGAAATGAAATAATAATAAGATTTCTGTGAAATTCTTCAGGCCAGTTCGAACGAGCGTGCAGCAGCATCATCCGCCGTCAGAGCCCGTGCGTCCAAACAATCACGTGCTCCGCCAGCCCACCGGGCCGGACGGCACCTCAGGCTTCCGACTCTGCAGATAAACCCGCTGTGACCGATCCCCTGTGGAGTCTGGAGGGGGGGGGGCAGAGCGGAGTGTTTGGACAGACCTTTCATGAAATCCAACTGGCTCCGCCCTCTCTCGGTGGTTTTGCCCTTCGCCTCGTCTTTTCCTTCCATGGAACAATGCAGTGGGGGCGGGGTGAAGGGAGGGATGGGGGGAGGGGGGCAGACACCAGCCACAGTCCCTTCAGGTCCATGCTGCACTTGCTTCCGCCAGACGTCCCCACTCACTGTGACCCGGTATCACGAGGGGCCCGATGAGCCATACTCTCATTGGCCATCTGAGCGCCGGTTGGGCGGGGCTTCCGGTGCCGCCGCCCCCCCCGGCCGTGCGAATCTGCATCTGTTTTAGATGAGTGAGCAGGACTTTTTCTCCTGAAGGAGTCAGCTGACTGTGTGTCCACCGGGAAGCCCCCGGGCCGAGCGCCGCGAACGGACCCTGGGAGTTACAGAGCATAACAACAACAACAGGAGGGCCGGGCGGCCGCACGCCAGCACTTTCCACTGATCTCGACTTGGCGCTGCGCCGGTGGGCACACAGCCGGCGGGCACACAGCCGGCGGCCAAAAATAGGACGAGAGCGCGTCGATAAGACCCAAGCTCATTCAAGCAATAACACAAATTCCTCCCTGGATTTTTTTTTTCCTTTTTAAATACGTGTTGCCTAATTCTCTGTGTCGTGTTTTTCGGTTGTTGCTTCCACCGGTATGTGTTTTTGAGTTTTCCGAGACGTAGAGGCGATGAGTAGCTTAGTTAGGGGCCATTAGATGATGCTGTCAGAATCCACCAACACGTCCGACTCGCTCCGATCGTCTGTCAACTTGACCTGAAGTCCATCATGGTCCATCTGTCCAGGTCGGCTGTAGATTCTCTGATCACGTGCTGTTACCACCCATTGCTGGTAAATTATTATTATTATTAAGATCTAGTTTTGTCACCAAACTACTTTATATGGTGGTGAAATGTGTAAACAGTTAGATCTAAAATTCATCTTTAAATTTCAAGGATGAAAACCAATTTTAATGTTTTGTTTTTTTTTTTTTTTCTCAACAACAGGATTTTACACAACCGGGGGAAAAAATTGTTTGCAAATCATGAAAATCCACAAACTAATAATAGTGAGGAGTTGAAATAAAAATATGCAGCGTTTTTTTTTTCAACCTCTGACCCCTGTGTGCACTCCAGTTTGTTTGTGTGATGTATCCCAATGTGTATATAATGTGTGCGTGCCTGTGTCACAGTAC
>JBBMJM010152713.1:0-10575 GCA_037832705.1 Centriscus cristatus
CAACTGGAGGTGTTTTTCATCGGGGTCAGAATCCGTGTACATGTTAATTGACATGAATTGAAAAGCAAATTTCCTCAAATGGCTCAATAATCTGATGGGAAACATAGAGGGGGTTTTTTTTGGGGGGGGCAGTTAAATTAGAAAATAAACATCACTGTCATCAGTTACATTACTGGACAAATATGTGGAAATATTCATGATTACAGTTTTAGTTACATATGAACATTGATGATGAATCATATTTGCCCTGATTTTGTCTACGAGTGAATGATAATGAGGTGGATGGATGTGTTGGAGGACAGATATCAGTCAGTTGAGGACATTCAGAAAACAAATCGAATGTGATTAGTGACATTACTTAGATAAAACAACTGAACGGGCTCCACTCCTGTAACAAAGTACACTTCTCCTCGATGGGGCCCAGCGGCTTTGACTGCATTTGCACATTTATCTGGAGGAAGTCGGTGAAGCCGTTTTGGACATAGACGGCACGTTGTGACAGGATCGGGTGTCATGAGCTCATGTGTTATTGTTTTGTCAGCACGCGCGTGTGCGTCAGTATCTGTGAATGGAAAATCTCATATCAGCACTCCCGCACATCCCTGTGGATCGACTTCCCCTTCCTCCCGTTCCATTTACATGGAGAATGATGGCTTATCTCAGAGGGAGGGAGGGAGAGAGAGAGAGTTTTATCAACTTCCATTCATCGTCTCTCATGTTTTTATCTTACATTTATTTTCACCTCAAAGTTTTAAAATTGTAACAAAACTTCACCAAAAAAGTTCTGTTCGCTCATTCCTCCCCCGACATACTTTTGTGTTTTTTTGTCTTTTTTTCTTCTCCATGTTGGCCACATTACTTACTTGGCGGTGGTAAAACGATCTCTTGCCATTATATCTTTTTTAGCGTTTATAAACCGCCCTAAGCAGTTCTTTATGCAAAGTGCGTCCTCTCCTCTGGGCTTATAACTCAGCCCTTCTGGGGGTTTTTTTTTGTTTGTTTTTTTCCGGCTGGCAGCAATAACTTGTCGTCCCATTTGTCGTTCCACAGATCACACAGACGCGCATTTTACATAAAATCTCACAATACATCAACCTGAACAACATCTGCGTTACAAATGAGCAGCACTTTTTAAAACTTGAACAGTTTGAGAATCTACTCAGTGATAAAGTTGTTATGTTTACCTTAACTCGAAAAAAAAAAAATAAAAAAGTTTCAGCAATCCCATTCCTGCAAGTCTGTATTGCATTAATAAAACATGAAACTAAAAGGCGAGCAGCTGCAGTGGAGAGCAAACAAGTCTGGTTTCAGCGTACGTTCACGCTGGAAAGGCAGGGGAATGTGTCCAGGCGTTATTCGTTCCGTGTGCGAGTCGGTGTGGTCTGCCAGGGAAGCAGCAGGGCGGCCGTCGGCGGCTCATCCTGGCCGATGTGGGCGATAAGACAAATAAAGTCAGTCGGTCCAGTTGGATGAACAAATGGGATCATGTCCTCCTTGATATCCTTATATCTGACTTACATCACACACACCGGCCAACACATTTCGATCTCGAAAAAAAAAGCAAGCATCGAGTAGAATATAAAGCATGTCGCACACGAGCTGTACACACTATACACACATTACAGAGAATAATACACATGCACTGACACCTCTTTTTTCAGTACTTAAATTTGGTATTAATTAATTTACATGGTTTGACTGCACACACATGCTGGGGGAAGGTGGGGAACTGGACCCCAGGCATGAGGTGGGGCATCCCTACTAGGTTTTTGCACATTATTAAGACACACATGGTGTGGAATAGTGAGCAATACAGCATCTTGTAATGTGAATTTATGCACAATTGGCAAATTGAAGTTACTGCCAATGTCACTGGATGACGACTGGCTGTGGCCGACTTCTCTGGAGGAGAAAACACACAAACAAAGGCATCCAGGAAGACCATGTCTGGACAGGAAGTCCACGAGCCATCGGCGGTAGAGAAGTAACAAACATGTTCCTGCTTGCTGCTGTTGGTCTGACACAGCTCCGGCGAGAGCTCCGGCGAGAGCTCCGGCGAGAGCGCCACCACGTGCGCCGCAGCACGTTGAAACTCTGCAACAACTGTGTGAAACTGTGAAATTACGGCAGCCGACGAGAGGGTGTTTAGAACGATGAGATAACAACTTCTGACGGCCAGAGCGCGCGAACCGATTTTCAACGGGTCAGCACGGAGCAGCGCCCCCCGACCGACCGCTCTGTTGACCGTCGGGATGTTAATGGTGCCGGCGTGTGTTTGTGTGTGCGTGCTGATGGGAAGTGATGACACAGATGAGGCTGATAGACGGGAAACGTGGCCGGAACAACACAGACGATCATGAATGACTCAGAACGCTCGTCTACTTTAAATATTAATACCACATCGTGCTCCTGCGCTTTTCCTGTTTTCTTTCAAAAGAGATCGGACCTTTGATCTGTTTCTGCAGTTTGTGCTCCAGCATCCTTTCTGAGATTAAGGTCATGTTTTACATAAACAAAAGCTTCCCAAATCAAAGTCGGCGACTACATTCTTTGATCACTTTGACATAATGCTCTGCCGTCACAGTCCAGCCAGAAGGCAGAGTGATAGAAGTCATGTCCCATCTCCCCTGTCGGCCATGTACGATAGAAGACAAGAAATCTGAACCAAAAATATGTACGAGGGAATAAAGCAATGACGCAGGGATGCAATCTCTGCATCATCTCAGTTCTTAAGCACTTCTCATTTTCAGCGCATTTCTCTTCCCACAGCTTGGTGGAATGACGCAGTGCTGCCGAGCCACCAAAAGAGCCCAATAACAGGGACAGGTGCCGGCTAATCCCCCTTCATCCATAAATATCCACTCAGATTACAAGACAGAGCCGGAGAACGCCGGTGGAGAAATAGCTGCAGCACTACACAGAGACGAAAAGGGCCTGTCAGCAGACAGTAGGAGCAAGTAATCAACACACAGGAGGACATTCTATCACACTATAAGATGACAAAAAAAAACCTTAACTTATGCATGGATGTGCCAGAAATTGTAATGTGTTTTTGTTTTGTTTTTGTCAGCCGCTCCAACTAGACTAGTCAACCACTAACAAACACACAAAGCTCAAGTTCGGTTCCCTTTGGAGAAGCCAAAAGATCAGGTTGAGGTCTAATTAGGAGGTTTAAACTTCCTGTTTGATGTGAAATGACAGTTGCAGCTCTGCCAGCCGTGTGCTCACCTGGTGCAATGTGTATTCTTTTGGAGGGGAAAAAAAAAACCCCACTTCAAACGGCTGTCACGTCATTTGGCATTAACAGAGACCGAGTCTGCACAGATCTGAAGCAAACAAACACGTTTGAGCCAGCAGCCAGAGGAATGTTGCTGCTGCTGCTGCTGCTGCTGCTGCTGCTGCTGCTGCTGAGTCTCCTTCTGCACAAACACAAACTTCCTCCAAGTGCCCCCCGCTCTTTCTCCTCGTCCTCCTCCTCTTCCCATAACACGCTGGAGACAAAAGCATGCATGCGCCAAACCAAACACAACACACAAAGCTCCTCGGAGGTGGTATGTTGTCAATTTTTATGGTGTCTTGGACGTTCTGTCCAAGCTTAAACCATCGATACAGAGCTGGTTGGTTTGTGCGTAACAAGCCGGGATGCAGCCTCGAGTCAGTCTAACGTGGCAGCTCAGCGCGTACGTGACTTTTGACTGCACGAGTGGCTGCTGAAGGTGGAAATCCTTCTCTCGAATGCCCCTCCGTCCACAGAGTCCTTCCAACGAGACCGGCTAGCACCTCTTTACGGCGTCATCATCGGCGCGCTGAGCAAACACCACATCACCGGGGTCAAAAGTCCAGCGGCGTCCTCGCAGCTCTGTGTTAAACACATTCCTGTCTCCAAGCTCTCACATAAGCAAGCCCTCTATCTTTTCCAGCACCTTTTTTTTTTTTTACCTGACAATTGAAAGCTGAGTCAGTCTTGTTGTACACTACGTGCTTGGGTGGGCCTCCAGCGTGACCTCCGTTAGATGGATCGCCGTCCAGCTGGGGCCCAGAGATGTTTCCACTGCACAGTTTCCAGCGTGGCTCAACTCGACGGGGCACGGCCGATCACATCCTGGTTCCTGGGGCTTCTTTCTCAAACCACCTCCGTGGCGGTAGTTCCAAGTGAGCAGTGCTGGTCCGAAACAGGCGTCGTCCCAAGCTCCACCTTCAGGTGAAGGAGTCACGTTCACGTCTTAATTCTTAGTTTGCGTCTTCATTAAAAAATCCCTGAACAGTTGGCAACTTCACCATGTTCCACATTATTTTTGTCATGGTAAACAAAAACCGTCAAAACCCACATCTTAGTGAATTGTAATGGAAAAGCGAGTCGAGTCGAGCTGGACCCGTGGAGCGGAAAAAGCAGCATGATCAGACGGAGCGTTGCTGAAAACTCCTTTTTCTCACTTTGGTCTTTGATTGACGTTAACTAACAGTTTATATTCCAGACACAGACTAACAGCCAGACAAGACAGGCTGTGGTTGTCTTACACTTGAGGGGAGAGAAGCAGGAAAAAAAAAATAAAAATAAAAAAAGGATGTACTTTGTAAGACGCCGAAAGTGATGCCGGGTAGACGGAGCGACGACGGAGCTCCAGGTAGAAGAAACACAGTAAACACAGCCTGACAGCCTGTGATTTGCTGCACATTTCACTGGCCCGCAGAGGATATATACATACAGAAAGTTTCACAGGCTCTTTCAAGGGTTTCAGTGTCTTGTCAGTTTTCAGACACATCTTACAAAATGGATTGGAGTCATTGGACTGCTCATAAATCCACAAACAAAATCACCGACGTGACCAGTTGTAGAGTAATTAATGAGAAACAAAAGCTTGAAATGCATGAAAGTATTTAGACCTTTTGTTATATGATGTTAGAAATGGAGTTCAGGAAAGTTCCGGAAAGAAGATTTAGTAGAACATCCCAGCTATTAGCTTTGTCCTAAAATAAGGAAAACTGCAGAATTTCCCACTGCAGTGACCCGTGACGTACTGGTCTTCTGTCTGTGGTCCGTCTACACTTAAAATCCAGTCCACATCCATCTATACAAACAAAAGAAAGGAATACATTGGTCTGTAGACGGTCTCATTCTAAGTCAGGATGACAAATAAACCATGAGGTGGAGACAACTGCCCATCGACCAGGCACGGAAGGTCAGAACGGCTCAGGCAGGAACGCAAGAACCCAAGTAGTCGAGATGAGATGGATGCAGGAGAATGGAGAGTGATGCTGCGTGAAAACCTTTGCTCAGGACCACGGGCTGCTGGGGGAAGGTTCATATTTTACACATAGACAAAGAGCAGAAACACACTGATTGAAGAACTCGTGAACTAGTTGTCTGAAGCGTGTATGCGTTCCCTTTCTGCCTAAACACAACTCCGATAACAGCAGCCTGTGATCAGACGCGCCGACAAGTAGGTATGAATCGATTTTTTTTCCCCCCTTTCTTTTCTTTTCATCCAGCACATTTAACTTCAGCTGTGTTCAACAACTGAATGTTGTGAAAGCTGAATGTTGTGAAATTCTCACACTCGTTGGCAGGCATCCTCAGCATCGCCTCAAAAATGTCCGTTTCTTCCTCAGACCCCTGTGATCTATCACCTGGTGTTTCCTAGCGCGCAGCAGGCCGACAGACAGTGACTGACGTCTTAGCCGTGTCAGGATACGACTCCCGTGTTCTCTTAGGTGTCGCTATTAGGGATGCGTCTTTCCTTCGTCTGTCATCAGTGCCGTGTAGACGTCTCCTCAGGCATCCAAAGATCACATCACGGGGAGTCCGATGCCTGGAGAGTCAGCAAAACAAAAACTGAAGTAATCATCATAAGTAAGCGTCTTGAAATAATTGCCAGAGATCAAGTTTCTTCTGAGAGTGTTTGCGACTCGTCTTCCCAGAGAACGTTCTCTCTCTCTCTCTCTCTCTCTCTTTGTGCTCTTCATGCACGTCATGTTCTGTACGTTTGAGCTTTTCCTCTCCGGTCGTGTGCAGCCTTTGAATGTTCTGCCGGTAGAGGAAGCCGAGCTGGCGTTGGTCTCTGGGTGGAGCACGCCTGGTTCAGAACCAAGAAGGAAACATGTCGTTTGACCCTCATGACTGAATGTTGAAGGAGGTTTGGATCTCGATATCAGCAGATGTCGCATCTGGCTCTGTGTTTAGTTTCAACGTTTATCGCCAGCACCAATCCGTAGGGATGTCTTATGTGTGTTCTTTTAATACACATTTTATTCATTTGCTGCTTCAATAATACTTAACTAAGCTCACTTTAATCAGTCACATATCACCATTCAGTGACCTGAGATGTGTGCATGTTTCAAACGAAATAGCATTGGACAAACATGGAAGACAATAGTAGGAAAGTAGTAGGAGGCTAGAGGGACGTTTATCCTATATCAGCTAATTAATAGATTCTACTACCCTCCACCCCTCTAGACTCCATAGGATGGGTTTATTACATAGTAGTCTCTGTTGCGAATGTGGAACAAAGGCAGGGACTTTCCTACATGTGTTATGGGAATGTAATTTGATGAAGTTGGTACATTTTGGGTTGTAGTAAGTAAATAAAGTAAATGAATAAGTAATAGAGCACGAGGGGAAGTGTCTGGAGATCCTATCTCGCCAAGAATACGTTTATTCTGTGGGCAAACACAAGTAATGGTACTGTCAAAACATGACAAACGTGGTCCCAGCACGCTGAAATGTCCCCAGGATATGGAAATGTACATCCCCCACCAGGCTGTAAAAAAATGGATTGAGACTATGACAGAAACAGTGTCGTACAAGAATATAAACTGGTGAGAAGGTATGAGATGGTGATTACATCTTTAAGATATTCACTATGTATGTTCTGTTGTAACTTGAGGATGCGAACTACTCTCTACAGGCCTGTATATGAAGGTACCAAACACCAGGGAACCACTTTACCCCCCTCCAACCTGACCTGAACTAGTAGAATAAAAACGAATGTCTTTGTCTGTTCCAACTGTGACAGCAGCTCTCACGAGGTTCTCTACGTGTCCAACCTGATGACACTGGGGATACTTTTACCATGGCAGAGGACAGATTTAGTTCCCGATTTGAAGTGGCTTCTTAAATTTGTAATCAGCTGTAAAACAGACTTTTTTTTTTTTTGTCGATAATATGAGACCAGCCGCAGAAGCTCTTTTATGATGTACCTCAGAGCTCAGTTTGGAGTTTGTGCTTTTAATTTAAGTTTCACGGATGACCTCAATCCCATGTAGGCCCGTGTGCGAGTGCCTGTTTACTATTTCCAGTTGGTTTGGTGGTTTGCATCGGGAGCCGGGTGCAGCGAGGGAAATCTTCCATGAATTTATGGAGATCCTTCACACGCAGATGGTGGAGCCATGTGGAAGTGTGTACTGCAATTTCACACAATTAGTTCATGACAAAACTGCGCGTGAGCACTCTCTGCAGCCAGTTTTTTTTTTGTGAGGATGTAGAGCTAATGGAAGTGTTACAACACACCAAAAATGACACTTACTCAATTCTAATTACTTGGTTCCCCGAATAGCGCAGATTAGATAGATGTGTTGTCATGGTAGCATGGCAGCACGTGTTTCAGTGCCATCATAAGCATGTTTGTGACAATGCCGGAGTGTGACGGTTTCATATTGTATTTCCAGTGCCCCATCTCTCTCTCTCTTTTTTTTTACATAGTAAATCACATTTATTTGAATAATACCATATGTTATACCATTATATTGTCAGTATTTAGTCTAGTTTGATGATTTTTTTGTATTATATATTTAAATATAATGTTTATTTATTATAATATAACCCAACTCTAAATCAACCACATCTCAGGTTGCTTTTACATTTCTCTCTTTTTAATTGCAAGTGACATATCTATAAACCTTATTTTCCACCAAGCCAGGTTCAACTTTTCTGAGTGGCACAGAGACTGAGCTCGTTGAAAGTCAAATCCCCTTCACGTCTGCAAAGCACTGGTGCGCTGCTCGGGGCAACCACATGGTTCTGGGTGATGGAGATAAGAGTCTTGCCGCATGGGAAGTCAGATCAAGTTTGTTGTTCGGAAATGTGTTTTCATTTGTCTGACAATAGTGTGCGATGGAGGCACTCTGCCTGCACAGCGGGACGCTTCATCCTTCTACTCTGTCTTCAATTACAGCCCTGCACTAATTCAGTCCGCAGCCCGTTTATCAGCAGACAGCTAATTTAGCACGACTCAGTTGACAAGCTCCAAAGGTGCATGGCGACGCTAACAAACACATCTCCCGAAAGTGTGTCCTCGTGTGTGTCTCTGGCACAATATTCACTGTGTCTCATTTTGGTTGAAATAATTTCCTGCCTAAAGTATCTGTTCTCATCCGACGTCTGTGCATGAGTATGCAGATCAGGTCTTCTCCCTCGTTTGGCTGATTTTGTTTACACATTGTAGAATGAAGACACATGAATATTTATGTCAAGCTGAAGGTTGCGCACCAGTTACAACTCATTATATTTGACCGTGAAGTCTCCTTTTCTTAAAACACAACGTGTTTGGAACGTGGTCGGTAATGAACGCGGTTGATCAGTGACGAGCGTTGAAGAACCAGCAGCCAGGAATTCTCAATAAAATGGAAATTAAAAACAAAACAAAAAAATAGCAATGTGGCCACCGCAGCAGGACGAAGGGGATGAAGTGTGTTGACACAATAGAAGCAACTAACAGGAGCAGAGAAGAACGTTAGCAGATGGACGAGAAATACAGGCAATATACTGGGAGGTTACCGTGGCAACCTGTAAGTGGCTGAACGTCAGTGACAGAGTGAAAGAAGGGGAATTAATTTTACATGTCTGCTTCCCTCAGAGTCACCGCAGCAACTCTCTTACACCTTCTGTACACTGAGCCTTGCTTAATTCGCAGATTTTTGACTGTGGTTTCATCGTTTTGTTCATCAATGGAACATCAGAGTCGACTGGAGTTCACTCCTCAACGAGCTGCAGTCGTAGCTGTGCTATCTGTGGAGACTTGCAGCTTCTACATCACTCGCATTCCTCTCGGACAGGTCCAGATTCGTCGCTTTGCACATTTGCTCATGGTCTTCGACTCCGGAACTCGTTCACATTCACCTCACACTCTGACAGCGCACGCCGTCGTGCTTCAGAGAAACACACGCACGCAACGGAACGAAAAAGATAAAGAAATATGTGCTCATGAAACGGGACAGGGAAGGAAGGGAAAATGAAGACGAAGAACAGCAATCGCTCCGTCCGTTTCGGGTTCATGGATGTATTCGTGGAGGAAAAGCCAGTGTAGACGATGAAACCAGATAACCTTCCAATCATACTCAAAGACACAAGCTGACCAATGAACGCTGCACGTTCTCAATCTCCAACTGATCTGCATCGATCTGCATAAATACAAGAAAAATAGGTTTGTTTTCTCCCACATCCAGCTTTTTACCCAGAAAGATCGTTTGGAGCTCCACGTACATACGTGTTACAGGTAAATGTGAAAAGCCAAGTCATGTTATCTGCACATGACCTGACAACTCTGGTAGTTTGTCAAGCATCCGTCCTTAGTGTCAGAACTGTGTTTGTGGCTGAAGCTTAAGTTTCACTCCCTGTCTGCGTTAAATTGACCCCGCGTGGGGTCAGGTTACAGACAGGTAGGTCAGCTGCTCTGGGACTTCAAAGAGTTGGGAACACAATGACACACTCACGCTCTGAAAGTGAAGCGGGACCGAGCGCCGCGCTCGGCTGTGGCAGGTGATTCGCTGAGGTTCGGCCCTGAGACCTTGGGGTATCGGCTCGGGGGAACTTCAAAGGTTGTTTGTCGAACATGCAGCCCAACGGACAAAGGAGCGTCAACAGTCCTCACGTTTGACTGCCAGCAGTAAAGCAGCGTGTCACAATGTAAAGTCCTCTCTCTGTTTGCAGAGTCTCCTCCAGAGAGGACGGGGCGCCGACGCAGCATGCCAGGCGGCTCCTCGGACAAGTCCACACCCACCATGGAGGCCACGTCCACCGCTGCTACACCGTTCCGAGTCACCGTGAGTACTGTGAGTGTGTCCTCTTCTCTGTTCGTCCTCTCCGAGTGTCAACCTCAGCTTGTCACCGGTGGCTCTCAGCAGCCGTCACCGTCCAGGTCTGGTGTCCAGATGGGAGCGGTGCCAGTCTGAGAGCCGCTGACGTTTGAAGTGGGAACGGGGCCTTTCATCTACACATCACACACCTCGCCTTTATATTCACCATGTCCTCGTACATCCTGTGGGATTCTTGTTTGTGTCTCGCACCGAATGAAATCAAGATGGTTCAAGTGAGCACAAGAGTGTGAAGATCCAACACTGGCTCACACACCCACACACTCATGCTGTCCCAAACTGGATCCCTGGGCGTTAAATTGACTTGTGTGCCCACGTTTCCCCCCATTTCTGTATTTTTCTTTATTTTCAGAAAGTGTTTGTATTTCAGTTATCTAATCATTTATCATTGAGCCAAGCAACACAATTTTGTGTGTGTGCGTGTGTGTGTGTGTGTGTGTGTGTGTGTGTGTGTGTCTGTGTGTGTGTGTGTGTGTGTGTGTGTGT
>JBBMJM010152724.1:0-10574 GCA_037832705.1 Centriscus cristatus
GGAGGAGGAGGAAGGAATGTAGGCAGAGAGGAGCAGGGCTGATGGGTAAATCACGCCAGAAAATGAAATTCAGAAAGGATTCGCTGGAAATCTCAGGAGCAAAGTAGCAGGCAGTTTGTTTCCAGAGTCAATCACAGCTCCACTGCAGGGGGGGGGGGGTCTGCCAACAACACACCCACTATGAAAGGCCACTGACTCACTCAACAGGGCATTGAATCCAACATTCAAATGCTCATTGTTTTTCCAGACGCTCCTGAACCCAGCGTCAAAAGGAATCTACAATGTTAATGAGGGGGCCAAAGAACCTGGAGTAAAGATTTAAGACATTTCCCAGAAAACAACAGAGGCTCAATGACACCGGTTCCGAACAGGCGACATGAGCGACACCCCCCATTCACTCTGAGCGGACCCTCTGGCCTCAGCTGCAGGAGCCTCAGCACCGCTGGTTCAACAGGGCCGGAGCTCATCGGAGCGGACCTCCGTCTGTTCGGTGTGACTGGGACACATGCTGAGATGACAGGAAATGTGTTCAAGGCAGAAAACATTTCGGGGAGGGGGGGCCTTTCATCAGCGCTGATTATGCTGATGATAATAATTGTAATTTGCAGTTATGAAGGTCGGGATGGTCACAGCAGCCCCAGAGCTCCTCAGGACATGGAAAGGTACATCCCCACCAGACGAGAAGAACAGATGGAGACTATGAAAGAAATGGCATTATATTTATGTGTGTGTGTGTGTGTGTGTGTGTGTGTGTGTGTGTGAGGTTCTAACTTGTGTGTGAGTGTGTGAATAGTAAATCGTAAGTAGCAAAAGAGTACGACAAAAACTTAATTAAAAAACAATGCTAAGGCTTTCTAAAGAGTAAACACACTCTCTGACGCCAAGACCCCCCACACACACACACACGCACTGTTTAAACTGACTCCAAACAGCTTATAATACATAAAGAAAACCATTCAGTCCTTTCTTTAAACGAAAATCAAAATAAATCAAAAACATAAACAATCCTCCCCGATTTTCAGCTCAGTTGTTGCTTGTTGGTCAACAAGCAGATTGGTCGAGACGACCCCGAGGATGACGTTTCAAGGCAAAGCGACAGGATGAACTTGGAGAGTGGCGGACTGCGTTCATGTGTTCATACGGGTGAGAGGTCATCCCTTTTCATTCCCACACCCACTGATTGTCACCTTTACCGTCCTTACCTCTTACCTGCAAACAGTCCACATGGATCTATAATCTAAAGCGTCATGCGCCACAAAGGGGCCATGTGAGCCAGAGTTCACTTGTGTTGAGTTAATAATTACTTTCATGGAGGTGAACTGCTTAAAAGCGATCAGGTCATGGTGGTTCTCCCCCGACACACACACACACACTCTGCCACCATGAAGCCGGGACAGCGTCTTTCTTTCTGCGTCTTGCTGCTGCTGCTCTGCTGCGGTGCACCTGCTGCACACGGAGGGAACATTCTGGTGTGGTACACCGACGGCAGCCACTGGATCAACATGAAGCCCGTGCTGGAGACGCTGGTGGACAGGGGACACCAGGTGACCGTCCTGGTCCCCAGCACGTCCATGTTCATGAACAGCAGCGAGGCCTCCGTCTATCACTACCTACCCTTCGACGTCTCCCTCTCCATGGAGGCCATGGAGACGTTCATAGAAGAGTTCCTCCACTTCTCCATGTACGAGATGGATCACATGAACTACCTGCAGATTTACATGCGATTCATCGAGCTGATGAAGACCGACCTGCAGTTCGCCCTGCAGCTACTGGACGGCGTGGTCAAATCAGACAGCACCATGCAGAAGCTGAAGGAGGGAGCTTACGACGTCCTCCTGGCCGACCCCATCTACGTGGGCAGTGAACTAGTGGCGGAGATGCTGGGCATCCCATTGGTCTTCTCCTTGAGATTTTCCCTGGTAAACAACTGGGAGCGGTACTGTGGTCAGCAACCGGCTCCGCCGTCCTTTGTCCCCGCCGCTATGAGCAAACTGACCGACAAGATGGACTTCTCCGAAAGACTCTGGAACGTTCTCTTCTACGCTGTCAACGACTTAGTGATAGCTAAAACCATGTGGCAAGAAATTGATCAATACTACACAGAGGTCAAAGGTGAGTACACAGCCACACGGCCTGACGACCAATTACATTTGTCCTTCACAACCTTCAAAACTAAATCGGATTCCGCTGCGATGTGACAGGGACGCCCACAAGCGCCTGCGAGATGATGGGCCGGGCAGACATCTGGTTGATACGGACCTACTGGGATTTTGATTTTCCTCGTCCTCTCCTCCCGAACTTCAAATATGTCGGTGGGATCCACTGCAGACCTGCTGACCCCTTACCGGAGGTAGGATCACGAGGAAAGGTCAGAGAACGTTGCGCTGCACTGGAACGCTGCTTCTCTTCCAACAGGAAATGGAGGAGTTTGTGCAGAGCTCTGGAGACGATGGCATCGTGGTCTTCACTTTGGGTTCCATGATCAAGAACATGACCACTGAGATGGGAAACAGGATCGCCTCAGCTCTGGCTCAGATCCCCCAGAAGGTTAGCGACCAGTCTCACACCGAGGACCACCCAAACAGTTTTACAGTCACGGGCCTGGGTGTTTCTATCTCTATGAAACAACGGATCAATAATTTGACTATCGCAGCCTCAGTTAAAACGAGTCGTCAATCACATGTGTGTGTTTACGACTTGACCTTCATACTTTCACTAAAACCACTCTCGGCGAACGAAACTCAGCAAAACTTCAGCAAGTTGATCATCCAGAGATCAAACTCCTCACCGTTGTGTGGCAGCTGCGACATGAATGTTCATCTACACGTCTAGGTGCTCTGGAGATACAGCGGGGAGAAACCACAGACTTTGGGTCCCAACACCAGATTATATGACTGGATCCCTCAGAACGACCTGCTGGGTGAGTAACGCTTCTGACCTGGTCCCACAGCGACATCGTCACATCCATCGCAAGGTTTTATTTGATGTTTTCCACAATTCATTTGTTAAAAGTTGCTCTGACATACAGAGCTAATGTCAATCATTTGGACTCTAAGGATTATTTCATGCTCCTCTGCTTCTTTCCCCCTTCTTTGAATCAGGTCATCCCAAGACCAGGGCGTTTATCACTCATGGTGGCACCAATGGGATTTATGAGGCCATCTACCACGGCGTCCCAATGGTGGGCATCCCCATGTTCGCCGACCAGCCGGGGAACATGGTCCACATGAAGGCCAAGGGAGCTGCTCTCACCGTTGATCTGAACTTCATGACGACTGAAGACCTGAGAGATGCAGTCAACGCCGTCATCAACGACAAATCGTGAGTTGTCTTGACCTTTTCCCCCAGAGCTAACACCGAGCCGGATCCTGATTCTGACTTTACCTCTCTGTTCACGGCACACGACGAACAAACACGTCAATTCTTCATCTCGTACGTGCACAGGTTCAAGGAAAACGCCTTGCACCTGTCAAACATCCACCATGACAGACCGCTGAGTCCTCGGGACGAGGCCGTGTTCTGGATGGAGTACACCATGAGGCACAAAGGGGCCAAACACTTGAGGGTGCAGGCCCACGAGCTCACCTGGTACCAGTACCACAGCCTGGACGTGCTGGCCTTCCTCGTCGCCATCGTCCTGCTCGTCCTAGTCCTCTTCATCAAGACATGCAAGTGTTGCTTCCGGAGATGCTGTGGCAGAAAAAGAAAGTCCAAGAGAAAGGCGGAATAAGAAACCATCCAGTCTGGTTTGATAAAGACTTGTGGAGCTCATTTAACTGAGTTGGTGGTCAAAATCACTGATCTACGTACAAATCTGGTTTCTGGTCACGACACACACGGATGCTGAGAACTGTCTTTCAAAACTTGATTTTACATTTTGTTACCTCTTCTACTTCTCTAATCAGTGGAGCTAGATGCAGCTGTTACTGATGACTCAGCATTTGCAGCTGCACCTGATGGGGGGGGAAAAAAAAAAAAAAAGGACCAAAGGATTTGATTGTGTTTTTATTTGGGTAATACCAAAGACACCCCACCACCTTCCACTCGTTCCTTATACATCATTCCATATTATTTCATTTGTGGAATACCAAAAGAAAATTCAACACAAAGGAAACAAACAACTGATATTCTAACGCTCCCGCGTCAGCAGCTCGTCAGAGCCGAGCCAACGGGGCGTCACGCAAACATCCTTTTGGCTTTATTGTCATTTTTTCACTTTTGCGTCTTTAACCTTCCACAACATGAGCTCCATGCAGGCGGCAGCGTCCTCTGCAGTGTCATGGCCACAAACTGGGAGAAACAATACGGTACAAGTCATGTGGTATTCATCACATACACCCTGAAATCCCACTGTAACGGGTTCGGTCTTACTACCGTCACCTCTGACCTCTGACCATCTACTCCATCTGTCTGTTGTTCAGATTTCATTCAGTTATCCATGATGACCCACCACTCTCTTGGATGATCCGTCGGAGGTATTCAGCAGTCAGGCTGTTGAGGGACAACTTGTGGGGGGGTCCCAGACGGTGGGGAAAGACCACTGATGTGTCCACCACCGTCCCATGGAGTAACTAGAATACACAGGAGCATACTAACTGAAGCCTCCTAGCATGAGGAGCTAAAGGAATAATGCAGTCAGGGAAATAAGCATGTGTAGACAAGTGTGTGTGTGTGTGTGTGTGGGGGGGGGGGGTAATTCCACATAAAAGAGTATGTCTAATTTTAAGAGTCATAATTAGCACCAGTGGATAATCACAGTTCCAAACACTCCAGCAGACTCATTCCTGTAAAATGCAGCAGGTGAGATCAGACACCAACACGATTTAACGGGATTAGAACCTCACCAAGTACAACGGCATCTCATCCAAACGCAGGCATCGCATTGGTCGACACAAACACCGTACATAGAACAGCAAGGAGACTAAGGGAGCACGTTTACTAAAACCAGTAAACAGTGAGCGAGGCAAAGGCTCTGATATTATTGATTTACTGGACTTTGACTTATTCCAGATATGAGGAAGGTTTTCCTGGGTAGATTTAGTTAAGGCGGAGCAGACAGTTCTTTCCTTGACAATTATCAACCATGTGTACTTGATAAGACACCATGAACTATAAACTATTAAGCTCATCACACATGTGTATGAAGGAACGGTACCAAGAGCGGTAAAATAAGTCACGCTTTAAAATAAGTGCAAATTTCATGGAAGCAAAATAAAGAGCCACCGGGGGGTAAAAATACAACAACAAAAAAACTCAGTAAATGGTGACGGCACCGATGACCTGTGACACTTTTTCAAACTGCCTGTTTCATGTGCAGATCAACGGTTTTGAATTGTCAGGACTCGAGCAGCGACCTGACCTTTGTGGGTCTGTGAGAACTGCAGCAGGCCGGCATGAAAGCAGCTGCACATAAACAGCGTGTAAGTGTCACCTTGAGGGCACAGAGGTTCTTTTCCAAGCCATGTCCGATGAGAATGGTGTCGGAGCTGATGAAGCTCAACAACGTGTCTTGTACCTCTGTGAGGGAGGTGTGGGTGACCTTCACATCCTCCTCACTGATCCCTGAAAATCTACAAACCATCCAGAGATCAGGGCCAAGGTAACCCCCCCTTCCTACTAACAAAACATAATTAACTTTGATTTCCCCTCTTAAAACTTATTAATCACTTGTCACAAAGCATAAAAAATAAGAATACCTGGTGTTGTAGTCAATGACCTCACTATCAGGTCGGACAAAGGTGTCGTAGACGATTTGAAGACCAGAGTTGACCACAGTCACTCTCGAAAGCTCCAAACCATGAATCGTGTAACACTGTCGAGATAAAAGTATTTCACTTCGAAGAGAATCAAAGCGCAATCACTGAGGATTTAAAGAAAGAAAAAAAAAAAAAAAAAGGCCACGTGTTTGGTCTGTAATAAAGTCAATATTCTATTCAACATGGTTAGAAAGTGGTGATGCACTTGTACCGCTTCCAGTACACTGGTCCAGCTCGGCTCTACTTGGAATGAAAAAACTAATGCAAAAACGACTTTTTACTGTGACAAAATAAATACAGATCGTGGGGGAGATGGTGAAGTGAGAGCTCTTTTCTGTTCTAACTGAGAATGTGACGAAGAACAAAGTGACTCACTATCACCAGTAAAAGTCCCAGTAAACTCCCGTGTAGTAGTAGGTGGCCCTGAGACGGCCCCCCTCTCTGTAGTGACCAATCAGAGGCCAGTACGTCTAGTATCAGCTCGGCTTGTTTAGGACCTCGACGGAGGTGGTACGTAAAAAAGTACCAGTTCTAATCACCAGTCAAAACGCAAAAAAAAAAAAAAGCCAAGTAGAGCCGTGCCAGACTCATGTAATGGAAAAGCCCCATTAGTTTTTTGTTTTGGGAAAGAAGGGGGGGGGGTCCTCACCACTTCACAATCGACAGAGTAGACTCCAGCGCAGCTGGAATCTGACGGCGCTCTGGGCAAAGTCGTCACAAAGCGATCCAGGCTGAAGGAATCATGGACATGCAACTAACGAGACACACAGACACACAATGACCCTGAGCGGTCACACCAAGTCACTGGGAGGTGTCGGTTCGACCAGTTCTACCTTAAACTGTTGACATCCAGGTGCTCCCATGACTCCCTGACAGCAACTGTAGCGAGTCTCCACCCCTCCGGGCACTGCAGCAGCCAACGTCTCACAGGTTTAATCAAGACCCTTTTAAATAGGTTCTATACATGAAGCATAAACATTCACCTCTCTTCTCCACTCCCTTCCCGTAGTGGTAGTTGCATTCCTCTTTGCGAACGTGTTTCCCACTTTGACTCACTGAGTATGTGGCACCGCAGCGACAGCAAATCCTCCTGAGAGCTGTTTACCAACAAAACACACTTAAAGGAGCCGTATTTCTGAACTACTAAAGTTTTAAAAGATGTGATATTTGTTTTCTGTCAGTTTACATGAAAATAGAATGGAGAAAAAAAATATTCTTTTCTTCATTCCAGGGTCAAAATCAGGACTTTTAAACCTGCTTTCTGGAATGTGGCCCCTGGTTGACTGTTGTGGCACAGGTTGAGTGCGCCCTCTAGTGACACAACATTAGAACAGCTGGACAACAACTGAGACGAAGTGAAAGTTTCCACTTACGATCTGTGTTACTCTTCTTATTGTCAGAAAAGAGAACAGCACAGGTGGGTTTCTCTGGGTGCTGGACTGGGTAGTTGCTCTCAACCAGTTTTTCCTCCGTCAAGATGTAATCCTTTAAACTCTCATACAACGTCCCATCATCTGCCAGAGAAAATACATTATGAGAATCTGTGATAAAAAGGGGGCAGTGGGGGGCTAAGAACTAATACCGTAATTTCTGGACTATAGAGCGCACCAGATTATAAGCCTCACCCCGTACATTTTTAAAGGAAAAAACATTTTGTACATACATAAGCTGCACCCGTCTATAAACCGCAGGTTCCCACATATTCCACCTGTCTCACTTTTCCTGCTAGAGCGCCCCCTGGCGGCTGTTAGAAAAATGTGTAAATTGGCCGCACCTTTGTATAAGCCTCATGGTTCAAAACTTATGAAAAAAGTAGCGACTTATAGTCTGGAAAGTACAGTACTCACCATTTCCTGTAAGCCTTTGCTGGTTCAGTGGAATATATCCTTTGGTTCTTTGGCTTTTAACTTCATTTTTATCTGCAAAAAAGCAAAAATCCATCAAATGCAACACTTGTACAGTGCACATGGGCTCAGTTCCCATGAGATTCTCACCTTCGGCAGCAGCGTTTTGTTTTTTCAGCCTTTTCAGCGCGTTCACCGCCACACTCAGGTATTTCAGTTTGTTCATGCTGCGATTGTACACGGTCTTCTCTTCAGCGAGGGCCTAGCAACCATAAGGGGAGAACATTCAGAAGCAGAGGGTTGGTGATCACTCAGGAGCACATGTAGATCAAACGGGAGGGAACACGTTCACCTTCTCGAAAGCCTCATTGACATTGGCTGTTGTTCTGAGGAACTCTTCTGTGAACATGTTGACATATCGCTGGCGGATGTCGTGGGGCACTTTGTCCTTGGCTGCCTCGAACGGCTGTTTCACTTTGCGTTTCGTGGGTGCTGGCTATGGGGGGAAATAAATTGAGGTGGAGGGGGTTAAAAAGCCACAAGGTTGTTGACAGTTAATGTCATGTTTCCATTGTTACCTTGGCAACAGCATGAGGCGTGCTGAGAATGGCCGCGGTGGAATGGACCGATGTGGCGGCAGCAGCGGCTGCAAACGAGGGTTTCTTCCGAGCTTGGGCAGGAATAAGCAGAGGCGCTGTTGTACGGTATCTTTGCACGGGCAGGACAGCAGCCTGAGGGCACGTCTGTTTCACATGCCCCTGACTGACTGGGGCTAGACCGGAAGTGGAGGTGGCCGACAGAGGCAGGGACCCCTGTGGGAAGACCAAGTGCAGGTTCTTGCCCACTTCGAGTACTGTAGTTCCCAGAGGTATCAGGTTCATGTAAGCTGCAAGAGAAGACCAAAAGGTAATTCTACACAATGACACGTGAAGACAAAAAGATTAAAATTACATTTCAGAACCCACTGTCAAAAACCCCCGACCTCTATACTGCTGCTGCTGAGTAATCACCATTTTGATGCTCGTTTGTTGAGACTTGGGTCAGAAGAGACGCAGCCGTTGTGGCGTCAGCCGTCCTCGGACATGCGGCGGACACGAAGGCCTGACCTCCCTTCACTGAAGCCGTCCTAACAACGGCGTGCTGCTGGACCTGCTGAACCTTGGAGGTGGCGGACAGCTGCGATGCCGGTGCTGCTGGCCCACGGAGGGGAACCAGCACCTGGGGGTGGGGTCTGCTCTTACCCACCGGCTGCAGGTCAGTGAGAAAACGTCATTGATTTGATATTTGCAGTAGTTTGACGTTCAGTAGCACCTCCACCATTCACCTCTGACTGTCGGGCTTCATGAGCCACCCTTTTCTTTCCAGGCAGCGTTTGGGGTTTGACCTCTGGTGTCTTCTCATCCACAGTTTCAATCTAAACTCGAGAACATGAAATAGTTCTTAGAACTCCCTGAACTTTGTTTCTGCGCTCCGACTGCATACTCACAGACACGTCAGGCGGTTGCTCGTTTGCCTCCATGAAGATCCTGTAGCACTCCTCCATCGGGTCACTGTCGGACAGGTCCAACTCGGAGTAGCTGCCCTCCTGCTCCTCTTCATCTGAGCCCGAGTTAATGACGATGACCTCCCTGTTTTCCGCTTCAACCATTAGCTGCTCAGTTGCTGAAGAGGAGGGGTTAGCTGTTGTCGAGCCAGGGTGTGCGACCCCTGGTGCACTGAGCCAGGCTCCAGGTTCTGATGGCTCCAGGTTGTTGCCAGGTGAAGCAGCGGTTTCATCCTGCATCTGTGGGGTCATTTCGCAAACAGTTCTCTGGTCGTATTTGGTGCATTTGTAAGGCGGGAAATAATTAGCAGCTGAAAATTTAGGGCAACATACGCTGCTTTGTGGCTGCAGTGGATTGGTTTTCTCGATACCACAGGGAAGGTCCCTCTGAGGCAACTGGGAACAAAGTGTATTTTCTTCCTGTACGATCCTCAGATAACTGACAGTGGGACCTTGCGGGTCAGGAGGACTTGCGGGTGCTGGACTTTTCAAAACCTCCATTTCAATAGCAGCTTCCTGCCTCTGATGTTTCAGGTCTCCCAAGATTCCGGTTAAGTCAATGACACTTCCCGACATTACAATGTCAGGTTCTTTGTACTGACTGGAATCAGATGAAGGTGGAGTACTGTGACATTCCTTTGCCACATCGGCTGGTGTAGTGTCAGTGTCCACAGTGCTTCTCGGTTGGATCGGTGGGGAATCAAGTACTATCGGCGCCTGTCTCGTCTGCTTCGGTTCTTTGACTGTGTCCGGTGGTAGATCAGGTAGACAATCAGCAGGCTTCTGAACATGACCCCTCTTCCGGTCAGGCGAGGGAGTAATGTCAATAATCAGGATGGGCTCATCACAAGAGTCATCAAGTCGCTCTGGAGATGATCGGGAAAGTTGTAGCAAACGTTTCCCATCAGTTTGGTCAGGGCTTCTGGCTCGCTTCAAACCTTGCCCATTTTTGACCCTCTGCTCCTTACCTGATGACTTATAAGAGCGGAAGTCTGCAGAGAAGTTGGACATTGGGTCATACTCTAAGTCAGTCCTCGGTTTAGAGTTGTCAACTACATACTTTGTCGACCGGGTGTCTGTTTTAGGACAGTCTGTACACGATGGCGGCCCGTACGAAGCTCTGTTCACATTTTTACCTGCTGCCTCAGGTTTGCAGACGTCAGCCTCTGCAGTCTGGTAGTGTGACAGTCTCTTTTGCTCCTGCTCCACCTCGTGTCTTACAGTTTCAATCTCCTTATTGAGGCGCTCCAACTCCTGGAGGCAGCCATCTTCAGTCTCATCAGCTGACGTCACACCACAGACAGATGGGTAGCAGTATTGGGCTTCTGCACAAAGAATTGGGGGGTATAGTAGCATAAGAAACATGGCAGCAAATGACTGCAACATAAAAGGTCAATCAGTTAAAAATGACAAGTATATGGCTGGAGGATC
>JBBMJM010152768.1:0-10574 GCA_037832705.1 Centriscus cristatus
CACACACACACACACACACACACACACACACACACACACACACACACACACACACACACACACACACACACACGCCTTCCTCTCATCTCTCACCAAGGCCTTGCTTACAGTCACATGCAAAACATCCACTCCACTCGCAAACACACACACTCACACACTCACAGGATTTTACCAGCTGTTCATCCATGCAGGGTTCGTCAAGGGGATGAGGGGGGTGGGAAGATGGAGGGCATACATGAAAGTGACAGGGAAAAGGGGGAAAAACATCATATAAAGAAAATAAGTCAGTGAGACTGATGATGCAAAAGGGGAATTAAGTAGGCTTTCTCCCAGCATGCGTATCCTAGAAATTGGTTGACGTGTGAACTTCAGGTTCCGTCATTTTTTGCCCCGCCTCTCTCAGGAGCCTTCGTCACTGAAAGCGCGATAAAGACGGGCACGGCACTCAGCAGAGATGACTGTCATCATCTCGTTAGAATTGATAAACTTTCCTATACCACTGCGCTTAAAAGTCCCTGGTAACCAGATGTGTAAACGCCATCCAAAAAGGGGATTAAAGAGTGTGTCGACTTAAGCCGTATTTTTAAAGGAAGTAGCAGGAATTGGCAGAGATGTGGTTGAGTTAGACGTGTGCAAGACGATTGATAGAGACTGTACCTGCTGGAGGACAGCACTGGCTGGAATTGGCTCAGTTATTCTGACATCTCACTGTGCGCGTGAGGCGCATTATGAATTTGTAGACTCACGTTGAACCAGATGAGCCACCATCACCCGGAATCTACATGAGACAGAAATCCCGTCCTCTCAGTGTATTATTTTCGTGATAGGTTGTGTGTGTTGGAGTGGAAGCTTGGATACACATTTGGTGTTCTGTAGCATTCAAAATCTAGTGCCGAAGTAGGTCACCTATCCAACAGAACAAAGCTGTAACCCTTTATACTTAACAACCAGAGTCCATAGTGTAACAACAGGCACTCAGATGGAGACGTGTCCGAAGCAGGGCTGAAATGGCCCCGGGGGACTTCGCCTCACTCCTTGGTGAGAGTCAACTGTACCGTTGGCCGGTGATGCTACATTACAAAGCAATTTGTTGGACGATTTCAGACTGATTAGTATCGAAAAGCAGAATGCCCGTTTTCATTGGACCGATCGCCCACAGAAACTTACCTCTGTCCTTTTTTGGTTTTCAAAGCTGTCTCAGCACCCAGAGCAGCTTGCACTCGTCATCCACAGCTTATTCATGTCGCAACAGCTGGGGCATTATTGTGGCTCTTTTGTGCCTGGTCTGCCCCCCCACATATAACCCCATAATCACAGTCACAAAGAACCTTCTCAGTTTACTTTCAAGCTAGGAGACTTATTTCACAGCCTAGAAATTCCAGAACCATCATCTGAGGCATGGCTGTCGTTCCATCATACCCACAACCCCTGTTCCCTGTGAACCCACTCATCCATTCCTCCATACTTCTGCCCATTCCTCCAGAGGGTCCCCTGTTGCCTTCCCCTCTCCCATCATTCATTTAGTCACCTGATATCCCTTTGGGGATTTTCCCTCCGCCTCAAGGCCAAGCATCTCTCCCTGTGGGCCCGTGGCCCAGCTAGCCCCACATGGCTCAAACCCCTCGGTTTTACCACTGGGGCCACGGCCCCTCGTGTTCAGGAGGTCGGTCCTTCTGACACAGATGTTTCCTCTCGGTGCATTTGTGTTTTCTTTTCAAATAGAACCAATCCCCCCAAGCGTCTCCTGCTCTCAAGCTGCTAGTCCGTCTTTACCAGATTTACTCAGGTGTTCCTTCAGTTTATTCTTTTACCTCATGGAATGTCATGGAAATCCCACCTATTCGCCACCCGCGCTCTTCATGTAGGAACCGGAGTAGTGGGACTCTAGCTTGGATTGCTTTTTTAGGGGCTCGGGGTTAAACGTCGTTTGAAGAGACATGTGTTTGAAATGTAAATCGTCCTGTTAACTGCTGCCTGGACAGCTTGTGCTGGATAATTAAAAGCAGTGGTCATGGAGCCGCCAGTGTAGATAAGAATTCCGCTGACTGTTCCCGTTCCTTGATTTGAAAAGAACAAACATTGAACAGAAGCACTTGCGCAAACACAATGCTGATAAAATATGAATTCCCTGACGTTCACTTTGATTAATCTGCACATGTGATCACAGCTCCTAATTACTCCTTGAGTGCTTATGAAACATCATGTACATGAATAAACATACTTATTTATACCCAATTTGATTTAATTATTCAGTGTTTATCACCTATTGTTAATGTGTTTGCTTTGCCTCAGCTGTACTTTAATTATATAGCTCATCAACATTTCAATGGGGCTCTTTTTTACTTTTTGCAGGTTACAGGCCTTTCATAATTGATGTGCTTAAGCCTGGATGATGTATCTATTAATATCCTCGTGGAAATTACTCTTGTGTCGAGCAAGCCACATATATTTATCACCTTGATGCGTTACTAATGGTGGAAGTGAAATTGAAACATTTTATCAGACAAAAATTGGGACAATGCAGAGCTGTCATTCGCTGTCATCTCCCCCGCCCGAGCTGCGCAAACAGTCAAAGTTTGGATAAAATAAAGGCAAGACACTAAAAAGAGAGAACTGTTGTTTAATCAGTTAAGACTCCAAGAGGAATGAGATGAAATATCTGGGACAAATGAAAAATCTATCGAAAAGGCTGTCGTCGGGCCGTGTTCATAATGCTTTTAAGGCTTCATTATCCGCCGCTGATGGAAGGTTCTGATCCACAGGGAGGTCATCTGTGATCTGTGTTTTCTAATTTCAAGTTAAAGCAAAAATGTACGAACCATTTTAGGCTGTAAATACAAGTACAAACTGCAAACTGGCTTGTGGCAGTGTGATTACAGAAAACAATGCTTTTTTCCTCATTTATTTGTTTGTTTTAATGAAGTGCATGAAAAGAAATCGAATGAATGTATCTTACAAATTAGTAGAAATGGAGTGCCTTGTAAAAATCAGCTATATTAAATTACACCAGACTACCAGAATGCAGAAGGCTCTTTAGAAGACTTTATCATTACCATTATTGGTTTAATTTCTTTTTCTTGTGTTTCTTTCCGACTCATTGCTTCTCCACTTTGCTCATTCACTGATGCTGTAAAGATGATGATGATTATTATTAAGTATTTTCTGTGTCGGAGTGTTATTTTTGCATCATTGCATTCGTTCTTTCCTTCACATTTAACTCAAGTAAAGGTGAGTAAAAGTATCTATAATCTAGTCAGGGCTAATGTCAGACACCATCAACAAGTGCGCAACAACACTCATTAAAGTAATGACTCACTCAGGATATGTCGAGCAGAACACTGGCACGCTAATCAACCGAGACGCTAACGTATTAATTTGTGCACAATGTTGCCAAAGAAAATAAAGGAATCGTCACCAAATGGGGACATCTTTAAGGGCTTTTCATGTCACAGCGTCATTATTGCATGGTGTTATGGATGTAAAAAGAGAGCTCACTATTGAGAACGACACACAAAGAAGGGTTTTTTCTGGCATGACCAGCTGATTGAGTCGGGGTGTGTGTGTGTGTGTGGTATTTTTTTGGCATCCTCTTCCAGTGTGTCTGGCGAGACATAAAAGACCAGAGCAAACACATAAAGGAGGAGAAGCATCAATTGAGTGCAGACCCCTACGCCAACGCCTAATAACCTCCCCAGGTATAGCAGCTGGTCCTTTTTGGTCACTAGTAGATGATAGGATTGTGATGTAAGCCAAAGTATGAAATCTGAATCAATAGGAAACATTAATGCACATAGTATATTTATGCAAATCTGGTCATTATCCACATAGTTCGGTCACAAACAGACAAACAACCTGAAATCGGAAGATGTACGGAACATCCCTGTACGATGACCGAGATGAGGCAATCAATATGACAGCAGCATGGGTCTTCACGGAAACAAATGTCTTCGACTGTGACAACATATGTGCTTTGAGTTAGTGCGGCTGAAGGAATGCAGCCTTTGAAAGAGGTCAAAGATGGCGACCCTCAGCTTTGCAATGTGATCCCCCGTAGCAAAGGCATGTCTTTTGTGGGCTCATTCTCTCCCAGTACTACCCCCCACCCCTGGTACTTACTGTGTGCGCGTTCCAATCAGCCCGCAGCCTAAAGAAATACTCCATAAAAACTAGCTCAGGTTCTCCTCGGTGCCTTGGTACTGACGATCTGTTCAACATTCATAAGTCAAGACCTGGCGTATCAGCTAGAGATTGCCACTCTTCTCTGCTAACTGGAGCTGTATGGCATTCATAATCACCATCTCTCTCCTTGACACTGCTCATAGAATTACAATATCACACCCTTTGACCTTCTGAGCAGACCGGAGATATTTTATTCACCTTCTGTCTCACCTTTTTTTCCCCATTCCACCTGAAATAATTATGCTTTTTTGGGGTCCATTCACCATTTCGGTCTTTCTGCCTCTTGACTGTCTTACACATACCGCATATTTCAACGGTGCAGCTGTCCGCTGCTCTTAGATTTTGCACCTGTTCTCTGTCTTGGGTCCCAGATGTCCCCCTGTCATGACCTCATCACACATTGCTGTGGTCACTGCGGAGGCCTGGATTCTGTCTGGCCGCTGTTTGTTTTTCATGAAGGTAATGTTTAATAGTGCGACGTCAGTGTCTGTTTTTATAAGTGGGAGTTATGTGTTTAAAAGAGACCCCTGGACTAACTTTTGACTGAGGCTAAATGAATAATAAGGAGTAAAATGTTTGGAATTGGTCCAATATTGAGTGAGAATACTATAACCAACCATCGTGGAATGGTCAAACAGGGCGGTTGTCCAAGTGCTTCCACTA
Organism: Centriscus cristatus; assembly: GCA_037832705.1. Lineage (NCBI taxonomy): Eukaryota > Metazoa > Chordata > Actinopteri > Syngnathiformes > Centriscidae > Centriscus > Centriscus cristatus. The sequence goes on from JBBMJM010152768.1 coordinate 4,843, forward strand.
AAACGTGTTATTTTTTGGCAGTGAATGGCTCAGATTGTTATTTTAAGTGTCTGACAATTTTATGGGAAGTCTTCCCTCTGCTGTTTTTCCCCCTTCCTCAGGGCAGGTTTTATATACTACCAGCTTATTGACTGGTCGAATTTGCCGTTCTATTGCCGTGATTTGGTGTGAACTGACACCAGGTAAGAAGAATAGTTACAATAGTATAACATGCCCTGCATTCTCTACTGTAGGAACACAGCTGTCTCGGGAAATAAAACGTTGAGTCCTATTTGTATGGCAGTAGTCAAAAAGGTCACTGCTCATATGATGGTTGTGTCGGATGGAGCGTTCTCATCTGTGTGTAGTAACCACTAACTTCAGTGTAAAACTTTTACATTTGAATCTATCACACCTGGCAAATTTTGAACTATTGTCCAACTTTTCCGTCATACATTTAATAACTAATAATACAAATACACACTGTAGGAAGCTCATTCAAAGCATTGTCACTCAATACTCAGCCAGTTCCTGTTAATGTCCCAAGTAGATGAACCTTGAAGAAGAATTGGAGTTCAAAATGTCTGATGCACCCCCATTCCTGGGCCTCAATCAGTTGCTTGTGAGATGTGTTTAGGTGCACACTATTTGCATAATGGCCATTTACATAGGGCAGAGCCGTCGAGGTAATTCAATCTATATGTAAAACACCGCTGCTACGGAGGCAGGGGTCCAGTGACAGCTCAACTAACCCACGCTGCCCGGAGCACCTGGGCTGCCATAATTATAGCCAGCAATCAGACCAAGTCCAAAGATAGGTGGAGGAAAAAAGCCAGCGAGCTGAAGGCTGTGACCCATTCATCTTTGCTATTGTGTCTGAAAATCTGTCTGGAGGGTTTCAATAGGACATCGGAAAAATGACTGCGTTAACTTGTGGCGCTTGAGGGTTGTTTTTTTTGTTTTTTTTTTCTAGTCTGTTAATTTTGTAAGAATCAGGGAATTTATTTAAAAGTGTGGTCTAGCCTGCAAATATCCTTCAATGTCCCCACTAAGGCACGTAGACGTTTACTCCAAGGCGCTGCAGCCAACTACATCCTCTTTTTTTGCCAAAAACATTATCTCGCAGCACTGAGCTCACTGGTGATCTGTCACACATAAATTCTAATAATATCTCTGTTCATGAATGACAATCGACTACTTCAATTGACGGACTCATTTTTTTTAGCGAGCCACAACCCCAAATCAACAATTCACTGTACTTTTTTTTTAGCTTTACCTCCCTCATTTCAGATCCAGTTGTCTTTTTTTTCTCTTCAATGTTTTCCCCTTCCACATCCTTTTTATGAATAATTAATTGATTCATACATAATTCAGGGGAAGCGGCCAGAGATTTACACAGCTATTTGTGTCACTGTGTTTGGTGGCATATTCAATAATTGTTTAATGTATCATATTGACTGGGTGTTGGGGACCTGGGTGCAGCAGTACTTGATGCGTCTGATTATAGCAGCGGTGAGTAACAAATACTTCCTGTTATACTCCACAGGACTGCCAGGGAACTTCCTAATTTCTTATTTGGCTACACCGACTATTGTTTCCTCTTTCCTTAAAATACCTCCCTGCAACCCACAAAAATGACGTTCCGATCCCATTGATCGTCAGTCGATGGGCCTAATGTTATGTCTGCCTGTGAGACTTTGTGGCTTGGCTTTCTCATGCTGACAACCGCAGCAGAACGTTTCTCACAGCACATAGCCGGTGTTTCTTCCTCTGCAATAAAATAAATAAAGGCCTTTTGCCAGTCCCAAAGCAATGGTGTGGTTTTTATCTCCCCTTCCATTTTAAGAAAGTATTGTGTACTGCAGTATCAGTGAAGCAGGTGCAGCCGTTATTTGTACTTCAGCTCTGCTTTTCAAAAAGGTGAATTAGCCTTGGGATACACATTGCTTTATCTGTCTCAATAATACACCCAAAGCGGTGCAATAAAGTGTGATCTTCCGGCAGCTTTACCGTACGTTCAACCATCCGCCCCGGGGGTGTGTAATCATGACTGAAAGGAATCTATTTGCCAAGTCCCAATTTAATCAACTGCTTCGTTCAACCAGCTCTTTTATAAAAGGGACTTATCAATGCTGCCGATGTGCTCATTTTCCCAGGGAACTTAAATCAAATATTTGCACAGTTTAAGTTTGATTATTCACTGGGGAATGGTAAATGTAATCCCTCCACCTCATCCTGACATTGACATGATTGATTCGCATCAATTTAATGAGAAACAGTCTCAAATAGTCGGGGGGGTTGAGTCAGAGTCTACTGCTTTCAAGTTTCCTAAAGCGGTAGGTCTTTAAATCAGTTTGGCACATGATTTAGGAACATTATTTGTTTGAACTAAAGCACTGGCAGGTGATTTATGTGCATTAGCATTGACAGACTAGTACACAGACCAATTAACACCCTTCTCAAGTCGTCTACAAGTATGAAAGTGATCATAATCGTCAAAGGGAGGTCTCCGGACCATATTATACTGCATCAGTTATATCGGTTGACCTTGTCAGTGATGTCCACGATTGTAGACCAAGTGTTCTTTTTGACTTTTTGTTTTTGTTTGGCCTTTAGACTGATTGGAAAGCAGTTGGAATGCTCTATATTCGAGCATGTCCTGTCTATGATCAGGGAATCTTTATCGATGTCCTCAGCAGGGAACATTGCAGATGGGTGATGTGCTGTGTCCTGACCTGGCTCCAGAGCTATTTAAAAATAAATAAATAAATAAAATGTGTGCTTTAAATTATCTTGAAGTTGTGATTAATTTCAGTAATACATCCTGGGAGTAAATAAAAAAGTCTTTTTGGTGCTGGTTTACAAGCTGAACATGCAGTCCTCTAGTTGCCATTGAAAAACAGTGATTGGCTGTTGTAGCGCTTGAGCTGAATTAATGATTAAATGACATTATTATATTTATTCACATTCATTGCTAATTGGACACACTGTGTGTGAGGCAGCATTGATAATGGTAATATGCCATCACTTTATCCAAATGCTTGAAGCACTGATTTCACTGCTCTTTGGTTCCTGATCCTCCACATCCACACGTCATCAGTCCTGCGTGTTGAAATATGGAGATGAACTACTGTTTTCTCTCACAATTCATTGTGAAACAACTTCCTGCATTCTGAAATAGACACTGCATTCAATTCAGCTGAAGGAAACGTCCTGGTTTGTCACTAGCGGCTTCCAGTGACATACCTCAGAACAGAGACATTGTTTCCCCCGGCATTCTCCCCAAAAGGTGTCACTCAACACCTGCCAGTGTGACTCAAAGTGAGAAAGCTCACGACAGGAAAATGCTTTCTTGTGGGCTTACATGGCGTGTTACATGTCAAGGCAGACGACACCACATGGCCTCCAGCCACCAAACAAGCAAATTGGAGCCCAGAAGAAGGGAAGCACCTGGACGTGGATGGACAACCACCTTTGCTGCCTCTTTGATCAGAGACAATGGCCAAGTAACATTTGGATATGAGGGCAATTGATGTGATATAATAGGACATTCCAATTGCAAACGCCGAGGCATTTTCTGAACCTCCGACAGGAAGTTGCTGAAATGTAATCCAAGATGGCAGTGTGCAGCATGAACTGCATTAGAAGTATTTTGTTTGTTCATTTTAGTGTAGGGTTAGGGTGAGGGTTACAGCGCAAACCTGCCGAGCTCCTCACCCACCACTGGGGGTGAAAATGGGATGATAGTGTTTTTTTCTTAATTTTTTAAGTACCACCCATGTAGCCTTGTAAGCCTTTTGGTGAGCGTTGCCAACTCACCATAGATGAGTGCTGATAGTCTGATTTCTTGCCATACGGCCATTGTAGTCCATTTTTAGAGGCACGGGCAACATCGCTGAAGATATGAGATTAAAATAAAACAATACCAGTAAGTCCAAGTGGTGTTCCACACTGGGATTTCAGAGTGAAAACAAAGCATAAGGTTACCTGGCTGTTGCCAAAAGGGAAGGGAAGAAATACAGTTGAATATGTCAAGGTAAATGAGAGCGAGGAGGAAAAACAGACAAAGGCAGGCGGCGCATCCGGAAAGGTCTTAGAAGAGATCAGAGGAGTGCGAGGGCTGGGTGAACATGCAGCGGTGGAAAGAGCATTTGCGAGTGATGAGTCTGTGACAGCTGCAGCATCATTAGTGCATTAGGATCAATCTTCAAGCCTCTGGTTGGCCGTCCTCTCCCACTCTGCAGGGCCAAGGTCCTTTCGTATGGGCATGCCTTCTTTTCTCACGTCTCTTATCCATCCCTTCCCCACCTCATCAGGTCTCAGGCTCGACTCACCTTGCCTATGTCTGATCTTCCCTCACAGATTTGAAGCCATCGTCGTCGCTCTCGACATTAATCTTTTCCTCCAGTTGGCGTTAGATCTACACTATTGTAGGCGAATATTCCTCAACTACAACCCTTTGTTTCTATACAGTCACGCCAGGGGAAATGTCTGCCGCTCGAGAGTGTGTCTCCCCACGTTAATGTAGCTGTTAGTTTATCACTTCCTGTCAGCAGGCACTCATTTGCCTGGGATTGTGGGTGTGTGATCAAAGATGCCTTACCACCCCTAAGCCAGGCATCTGGCGAGCCGTGACGGCAGAACATGGTCGCAAGATGTGGGCATACAATACGTTTAAAAATTTACATGGGGGGGGAGAAAAAAAAAGATATGTTCTGATTAATGTTCTGTGCATTATTGAAGATGCTGTTCAATCGTTACTACTGGATTGCATGCTACTGCTTATGTCTCATTGACGTTAACTCCACTGAGAGCTTAATTTTATTCTATGTGAATAATAATCAGCAGAGTGATCATTCATTGCATGGACGTTCCGGGAAGATCATTGTTTAGATGGATCCAGACATGGAATGCAGACCTTTCTGTTTGACTTTCTCATTCTAGCCTTCAAAAAACCAATTGGAACAAAGCTCTTGCAAACGAGAACTCTTGTCTATTTCACAAATGCTTTGTCTCTAATCTATGTCGACAAATAGCCAGTGATTTCCCTATCTTCTTCCTCAATTAATCTGGGTTTCCTCCTTTGCAGTACCTGTTAGGAAGTTATCTGCTGGCGAGATTGTGCAGGGTTGCACGAGCCCTGTCACATTAACGTGAAAAGAAAGTCTTTGCATGTAATTATCGAACACTTGGGCTGTCTTTCAGAGCAGATGGGGGGAAAAAAAGAGAAGGAGGGAAGATCGGGCTGACAATAGCTGAGGCTGCCGTCTCATTTACGAAATGAGACCTTTGGCTACGTTGACTAGTGGAGCGAACCGTGCTTCGTGGCACAGTAGTTCTCATTGGGTCGTTTATTTCAGGCGTTTAACCTGCCGCACCTAATTATGATATATTACACTCATATTATTGCACATGAGAGCACATTGTCTCCGTTTCCTTTTTTTTGGGGGGGGGTTGAGCGCTGTGTGGGTGTCTTCTTAGACACATTTAGATTGTTCTGTATCATCTATTAGACTAATGATGCTCCAGTAAATCTTGTCTTCTTCTGTTGTATTTGACAAACCAAATTCTGACTCTGAAAATAAAGACCTGGGCAGGTTATATATATTATGGATAATGCATGTATGTAAACAGTGGTATGTGGCGTTAAAATATATAGAAGTCGTGCTTTAAGCCTTTATTATCCCACTGTGGGGAAATTTACTGCAGCAAAGTCAAAAGCAGCTGGCGTGAAAATTATTACAGGTAATACA
>JBBMJM010152788.1:0-10573 GCA_037832705.1 Centriscus cristatus
CCCCCCCCCCCCCCCCCCCCCCCCCCCCCCCCCCCCCCCCCCCCCCCCCCCCCCCCCCCCCCCCCCCCCCCCAGGAGTCCAGAGAAGATTAACGACATGGTAAATTTTTTGGCAAAATCACAAACCAACTTAACATGAATGCAGTGACCTCTGATTGGTGTATTCGGATGAGACATGAGAACATGAGATTGTGGAGGCAGGAGGATCTCGTTCATGTAGTCAACATGTTTTGACCCAACGGGAACAGGTAAAACATCTACCCTAAAAGCTGACGTGAGACCTGTGTTGAGACATGATATCAGAGTATGTGTGTATTTTGACGACATCTCTATCAAGTCTGTGCTGAAGGATTCCCGGTGCTAAACAGTGTCACTGCTGCACACTGATGAGTTCCTGCCTGGGAATAATGCAGCTGGTCTCAGCACTATTGTCTCAGTGGGACTTAAAAAATGTGGAATTCAGTTTGTCTTCCAAAGAATGAGTGATCAGAGTTCAGAACATGACACTATTGTCTTTATCTGTGTCCTGAACTGAGTTGTGTGATATGGAGATTCACTCTGAATGGGAATGAAATAAGGAATTGTTATGGGATGTGTGTTATGCTACCAGCATCAAGGACATTATGACATTTTTGTGAACTAGCTTTGAACCTAAAACAAAAAATAAACTACTAGCTGCAAACGTAGTGATGCCGAAGAATAAACATAAAACACTGGGGAAAATAACACTTCACACCTCCTCAGTCGTCCACAAATACGAAAATGATCATTTTTCCCTGCCTGCGTATCAATACAATTTGCATCTACATGCAAACGCGAAAACACATCGACAGCCTATAGTTCACATTCCAGGACAATAGGTGGCGCTGAAATTCACCATGTGATGGAGAAAAACAGATGGTACCTGGTCAGTTCTTCCTTTTCAGCTGAGCAAAACAACTGTCTAAAATTATACCGATGTCGTCTGAGTTACTATGGTAACAAGATCTGTCCACTATCATTCACTGACATCTGAAGTAAAGAAAGAAAACACAGAATAACTAATCTCAGAATGTCAGTTCTGTGTTAGCTAAGAAAATTCAACCATCCAATATGTGACATTCAACCAGAGAAGGGAGAGAAAATGCTGCCGATCTCGTCATAGTTACTGCGGTAACAAGATCCGGTCACTTTCAGGAGCTGCCACTTGAAATGACAAAAAACACTGAAACCGGAAAAATATAGAAACACGTGAGATTCAATGCGGAGCTACAAAACAGACACACTCAGAAATATGAAAAGTCTCGGCTTTAAAACCGAACGGGATCAATATGTTCTGATGTACGCAGGCAGCATTGGAACACAGGTGTTGTTGTTATGAGGCCTTGGGGGAAGATGTTGAAGGCTGCAGATCGGGAGGTGGGACGATACGGAATGTTTATGGATTCACCGTCCAGACGTAAACGGAGGGCTGCGTATTCCTCCACCCTGAGACCCGTTTCCAAAAGAATGAACACATTCTTTTGGAAACGGGATAAAAAACATGAGCGTTTTCTCTCCAGATCATGTCCGTGTGGACGGGCCCTCCACCCCATACCACCCCCACCATGGTGTTCAATACACAAACATCAAAGACCTCTCCCCCCACATTAGGACATACTGTACTGTATACTTTCCCGACACCAGGACAGACCATTGCCCTGAAATCGGTGGTGATGATTCCATCACCTGCCGCTAGGATGATGTTCTTTGGTCTCTCCGGTTCTTTCATCACCATCCAGGACTGCTGCAGCAGAAGCTTCAGCTGATGCAGGTGGACTCGTCAACAGTCCCCAGGATCAACAACTACCTGACACACAGACCGCAGGAGGTGATGTGTGTCTGATCAGGTGGTTCGCAGCACGGGGGCACCACAGGGGTCTGTACTCTCACCTTCTCTGTTCTCCCTGTACGCCGCCGACTTCCAGCACAACTCAGAGTCTTGTCATCTGCAGGGGACCTCTGATGACTCTGCAGTTGTGGGGGTGTATCATGGGGGGAGATGAGATGGAGTACAGGGGTCTGGTGGCTCTGACACCTCTGTCGGCCGTGAATGAATGTGTCATGTCTCAACATTGGGCAGACTGTGGATCAGCTTTCATGTCTGGTATTTGATTTCTAACACACCAAACCTTCTCGTCAAGTCTTCACGTGTGCGCTGTAATCTACAGAACCATAAAACAAGGAAGACAAGTGGAACCTGTTAACTGTTTGGTCAGGGAGGGGGTCAGAACAGTGTCAAAGTCAACGAGCAAACTGCTGTGATTCAATGTTTGCACAGGGAATGTTTATGGACGATATGAAATAAATTTGTCTCCACAATTCACTCGCTCCACTTGCACTCATCAGGTGTGAAAGCTGGAGAGGTTTGTTTTGTTTCCTCTGGAGTGTTCTGCCAGAGCAAAGACACATTTGTGATATGGAGACAAGCCTAATGAGTTTGTCCTTTACACTCATTGGTCATGCACAGGAACCCGTGCAGGGGATAAGTGAAGGGAGGCTCAAGGCCATCAGCAGGTAACGTTCAATAATTACCAGACTGTCTCTCCTGCACTGACTCTGGAGCAGCAGCGATCATCTACTTCTAATATAATCCATGTCCCTGTCACCTTGTTAGGAGATTTGTTCGTACTGACAAGACCCCCAGCACACACTCAATGATACAGGTGTATTTGTCTGTCTATGTTGATGTTTCAAATATTTCATGTCACACTTGAAATAAAACTGTCATGTCTGTTTTAAATTAAAATAATCTGATTACTACAAAAAAGATGAGAACTGAATTCAGAGAAATTCTGCTCAGCACTGTCGAGGAAAATGTCCTTAGTGTGGATTGGGTTTTTTTTTTTTTTTTTTGGTTTTTTTTTAATGCCTCAGCAATACAGTGATGTAGCAGTGGCCATGTAAAATAAACATATATAGTGAAATCCTAGCTTCCAGAAACATCTGTAACCACTATATGGTATCAAACTCAGTAACATCTGTAAAAAATCAATGTAAAACAAATAAAATCACAAAGTGCTTTGTATTTTTCTTTTTTTTTTCCATGTAGGGCGGCGATCCGCCTACACCCGTTACAATCACTCATGGGTCCCGGACTTGTCCATACCTCGTACGGTGACAAAGTTCATCGGGATCTGGTTCACTCACAGCAACAGGACAGGGTGGTTGTTCATCTGAGTTGTGGTCGTCATGGCCGGACTCAGGTTGCTGTGTGACGGGTCTCTGGTTGTGCAGAAGGTGCCTGCGGTTACATCTGAATGTCCATCACTGGTTTTGATGTGGTCGCTGTGTGGAGCCTCTGCTGGTCTTGCTGGTTTCTAGGTGCCTGGTTCCAGTTGCTTTGTGGGTAATCAGGACTCAAAGTGAGGTGTTGGAACCACCATGACTCTGCAAATGTGCCTAAGTTGTATCAGGACCCATTGTCACTGATAACTTCCTTTGGTACTGATTTCATTTTGTGAGTGGCAGCACCTGTGCTAGTAGCCTGCAGGCATTCTACCTCAAAGTCCCTGCTGAGGTAGTCACATATCACCATGTAGTTCTCAGAGTCTGGTGCTACATTCTCCCATGGGTTCCCTGAATCTGCCGTGGGAGCATGGGGACTTTTGTGTTTGGCGTATGCCACAGTTGACTTTACAATCTCCTGTACAATCTGTTGGCTCATGAGGTCTGTGCTTACACCTCTCTCCTCCAAAGTGTCCCGTGTGTATGTACTGTAACATGTACTGTCCGAGTTGGTGTGGAGTGAGCATTTTCTCACCCAGAAGGATCTATCAGCCTCTGTGATCTCATCACGATAGTTCCAGTAACATGTGACTCACACTTTTCTCACTGGATGACCTGCTTGAGAGTGGATATCTGCTCGTCCACAGCTGTAGCTGCCTCGACTTCATCCAATTGGTCTGCGCTCACTGGGCCAGCGCTGATGACAGTTGGTGTCTCCATGGCCTCAGCAGGTGAACTATCCTCGACAGTGTGTCAGCTGCAGGTATTCCTTTACCTGGTCGTTGCTGTCTCTCTGCAGCATGAGCAGCGTGCGTTGTGGACGCAGTGGTGCGACTCAGTAGTGACTTATCACTCAACTTGGTAGCCTAGTAGCCAGATCTTGCATCTAGGACACAGGTACTTTGTATTTTGCCTGCGTTAGCATGAATGTTGCATCTTTAAGTGTTTGCAGAGAGTAGTATGGCCTCAGCATGGCCTTATTCAAGGGTCATGGGTCGAGGCACACTACTAAGTTTGTGTGTTTTGGGATTTTCACACACTACTTGGGTGTTATCTCTCTCTGTAGGTCTGTGTGCAGATCACAGCCATTCCTTTCCATGTTGTCTCATTCTATCGTTGGATGTTCTCTCAGGGCAAATGGGACCATCCGTAGTGGACAAACTACTGGTGATACCTGTGGGTCCATTCTAAAGCTGCACTCACCTGGAAATGTTTCTTTGAAAAGGTCTGCGTGCTCACGTACGATATCGTCTGACTGGGCGCTGCTCTTCTGCTCACTGGGGACTGCAGACTCCACCTTGATGAGCACCAGTGCTTTACACCCTCTGCAGCCTGGGACAGGTGGTCCAGTGCAGTTCGCTGTGTAGAACTTTTGAGTCGTTGACTTCAACCTTGTACCTGACGACTGTGTCGCGGCAGCCTTTGACATCCAGTGTCAGTAGCCGGTTCATTTTTACGGTCAGCAGGCATTAGTGGAGTGTTGGGCATGAATATTTCAAAGACTCTGGCAGGTATAATGGCCGTCTGTGTTCCAGTATCTGGTTAGAATGTCAACTTCTTCTGTGGTCTCACTTGTATGTCCGCATACGCACTTTCCTCACTTTGATTCTCTGTGGTGACAGTGTCAATGTACAGCTCAAGGTCAGATGTTTCATCAACGTCTCCAACTGTATGTCCGACTGTGAGGCCTGTTCTGTTTGGAACAAGAAACTTTGCTAAGTGACGTTTCATGCCATCATGGGTTTGTGTGCTACTAATCACTCTGGTGTCACTCTGACACCATGGCGTGATAGATGATATATGTAAATAAAGGATGTACAAAGTTGCATTTCGAAACTTTGGTTTTATTCCATGGACACCATATTGAATAATACTAGCACTTCTGTTCAATCCTTTTTGGAAATAAAATGCTTGTGTGTAACCTACACTTTCACAATAAGAGTAGAAAATATAACATCTTCAGCAAAATGGGATGTGCCGTTCAGTTTATCAGTGAACAGTAAGGAAAACATTTACCTGGTAATATCATCTGTACAAAATGTTACAAATGGCTCAGGGGTGATCGGTGATTAAATATCAAACATGTGTTTCACATGGCAAAAGAGAGTTTATAACAAGTATATATGATGACAGCAAGTACTGTATATCCACCTAAACCCATCGATCCACAAAACACCATGATGCATCAGCAGGTGCTGATAAATATGCAGGTGAATACACCTTTAAAACGTCCAACTTCATGCTGCAGAAGATTGATTGAATGCTATTCAGGGTTTGTAGAAACGATTCGTTCGGGTGACTGGTTTGGAAATGCCTTGACAGAGAGATTTTAATGTCAACTGCTAGTTCTGTGTTTGTGTTTTTGAGTTTTGTGACTGTTCACTGTCACAGAAACTTGTCTGTCATGTTGTCAAAGACTGGGTGCAGCTGACAAACTTGAATTCTGACTAAATGTGAAATAGAATACAACTGAATTAGATGTACTTCTTCACCAGCCAATATTTTTTAATGTAAATTCATGTTAATTCACTTTTGTCCATAATGTATATTACCAACTTTGTCGTGACTGACACACTTCTGATTCAGAAGTTCTGATTCAACTTTGGCAGATTACAAAGTGTATTTTCAAGGTGCAGTGTACGATGGGCGTACAGCCTCCAAACGTTATCCTGTCCTATCCTATCCTCCCTACCGGGGTGGTGTGGGAATGTGAGAGTGCAGCAGGTACTCAACCACCACTGTGAAGCTTCCATACTTGTTTTCAAGCTGTGAGCTTCACCTGAGACAACAAAACGCAGCGTCTTGACCAAAACCCTCCTCGATTGCAGAGTTGATCTCTGCCGATGTGATGAGCATGTCGGCTGTTCCGGGATCTGTTCAACGTCCGATAACAACATGTTCTATTCTGAGAATGTTGGGTAGGGTTGACTTTGGTGGGAGCTGCATATGTGTAAGCGAGTGTCTATCCGGCCTCCCCATGGTCATTCTATTGGTCTTCTGAGTGGGTGGTCTGTTCCAGGAGAAGAGCACTGGAAACATTACACCTACACACACACACACACACACACACACGCACACACACACACAAAAAGGAAACTGGGAGTCTCACCAACGCAGCACAGCATAGGGTGGAGCAGGCAAGAGCCTTCTTCCAGATGTGTGTCATTAATTTAGTTGATCCAAAACATGAACCAGTAGCTCCCACTCACTCATCACTGCTGTGTGTGTGTGTGTGTGTGTGTGCGCGCACACTCTGTAAACACACTACCACACTGATGTGTACGATTCGGGGGTGATGTGAACTATGTGTGAGGAAACAGCAGCAGATCCCTTCTTGTCCGACTTGAACGGGTCTGTTTGGGTGGATGAAGCTGACATGAGGTGCGTGATGAAAGAGGGGAGATGAGGCGTGGAGCAGGTTGTGAGAACGCTGTCCACTCTGACCCGGAGAGCAGCACCCCTGGACTTTCATACAATACTTTCCACCAGGGAGGGGAGGGGGCTATGCAGCTTGGAACGACGGAAAGAGGAAAAGGAATGATATCAAAAAAGAGGAGCGGAGGAGGAGAACGAGAGACGTAGGAGGACGGAAGTGGCTGATTGGATCCCCCAGAGATCCTTTTGTTTGGATTGTTCTGCATTTCACTCTCCCCTCCACCTCCCTCTTTCTCTGACATCTGAGGTGGATTACCAGAGAGACCCTGGGTTACATTTATGACTTAAACCAAGAACATATGCTGTGTGTGTGTGTGTGTGCGTGTGCACGCACTTGTTTGTCCATTTGGCTGCTGTGGGATTCCACTCCGCTCCCAGAGTGGTGGTCCATTTATTTTCTTGTCCATTGTGTCTTGCTGGGATATCAAAGGACCATTGTTTGTTGATCAGCACGGGTGCTGCAGGTTACCGGCGGGTCCCGAACGAGAGCGCTGCACCGCTGCTCCCCACCCCCCCTTCTCATCACCGCTCTCTAACTGAGCTTTCAGTTCCCGTTGACAAGAGAAGACCAAAGGAGCGAGGATGTGCATGTGCGCGGAGGAGGCCATGTTTTGACACGACAACGTTTCACCAGTGCGATTACGTCTCGTGTCATTTGGGCCTTGATGAGGCTCGTTCTGCTGCACGCACCCGTCGTTACATGTCGTTACAGACAATAGGCGTTAACCAACAGCGCCCGCCACACCTCGGCTCCGGCTGCAGGTAAAAGAGGCAACGACGTCTGTAAAAGTGTCAGTTGACTTTATTAAGCTTCACTCAGTTGGAGAAAACAACTTTTGTCTTTGGAACGTTTACCACTGAAGAAAACAAACAACAAAAAAGATCTACAAAATTGGAAGGACAACATACAAAACAATTGCATTAAAATATTTTGGACTGGAAAACAAAAGGCTCATCAATATTTTTGGATGTGGGGCATGTTTCCGCTCGCGGCCCTTTTCTTTACAAAACAAAGACTGAAGCGGAACACAAACTATTTACAGTGCATATATTTACATTAAGGCATTTTTTTGTGGGGAGAAAGACGGACATGGTATGGACCCCACCCACCCCACCCCCCTACATCGCTACACAATCAAATAAATACATTATGATGAACAAAGAAAAATAACCCACATAGCAACATTGGTCTGCACGGGTCCCGCGTCACCCCCCGGACCCAAATACACCGCTGAAGTCACATGACGTTGAATAACTGGCAGCAGAATCAGGGAATCGACCGACGTGTACAACTGATACCACATCTGTCGCTGCTCACTGCTCTTACATGACCCGACCCGGAACATGGACTGTACCATCCCCGTGTTTCCCACATAACCCAAACGTCCTGATTCCACAGCGTCGGAGGCCGTCGGCCTTTGTGTTTCACCTCCAACGTGTCAAACACAGATTGCTGCGTCATCATCGACCCGGACGTACCTGTTGTCGTTGACCACAGTGATTATTATCGTGGCAAAAGTCAGGCCCAGCGAATTAGAAGATGAATACTGTAGCTCATCTGTCAACGGTCCTGTGGTGGAGGGATGGGGGGAGGGGGAGAGTGAGGGGGAGGTGGAGCTGCGCTCGAGTTTCACACATTCATTCCATAAATTATCACACAAACCGATTCAGAGAATACACCAGACCGATTTTGCTATGTGGGAAATGTCCACCTCAGTTTAACTTCACCATCTAATGATGTCTCCTATCCCACGGAGGCCCCCAGACGGGGTTGGGCGGTGATAACACAGCGTTGTACTGAGACCAAACTGTGAATATCACATTTACACCTTTGTTGTTTGGAGTAACAGAAAGGAAGTTCATTTACACAGAGGAGGAACACAGCTCACTGAGACAGAACCAAACCTTTAAACAAAAAACAAAACAAAAACAAGCACCTTGTGTTTTCAGGATCGTCTCAACCGATCGCAGCCGACAAACAAATGCATAAGGTGGGAAGGAGGCACTTGATACGGTGGTGATGATGCTTTGGTTAAAGAACCTCAGGATGCTAATGCTGGATGAGGCAGATGGACAGGAACTGGTTTTGTTTTTTTTTTTCAAGATGCCGTCGTCGCCGTTTTATCTCGGAGTGAATTCTACGACACGTCTGACATCTTACATCTGTCTGCGTTGAAAGGCAAACTGAATAATTCATCAGCTAATTGCTGCTCTTTAGCAGGCGTCTGCCTCCGCGCTTCTCAGTCGTCCTCACAGCTCCTCCCTCGAAAATCAAAAAAATCCTTCTGGTCGCCCCCCCCCCCCACCCCGCCCCCCTACCCCCCACCCCCCGTCCCTCCAGACTATGAATTTTTAATATCAGAACTGCAATGATTCGCTTGTAGCGATATTCAGTCCAGCAGTGGGGATGATCGTCCTGTCGTGAGCGAAATGACTATTTCTAGTGCAAACCAAAGGATTTGGTAAAAAAATAAAAAGGACATAACAAAATCTATTAGATCAACAAACAGAGTAAACAAAGATTTGGCTTGACTAGTTACAAACAGAAGCCTCTCGGTAGAAAAAAATAAACTATGAAGCCAGTTCAGAGTGAGAAGGGACAAAGGAGTCGACAGAGGTAAGTGCTTTCGTTCCGCCGCGTCCAAAAGGGACACGAGCACGTTTTCTCATCTTCTTCTTATGAAGTCTGTACCGAGTACGTCGGGGGGCTTTCTCTGCTCGTTTCCACTTCACAGCCCCCCGATTGTTCCACTTGCCTTGACAGCGACACGTTTGCAGATCTTTGTACCTTTTGAAGTGCACGACAGCAGCACCAGGAAGAGCTGTGGCGTCGCCGGGCGTCGCCCTGTGCGGAGCGGCAGGTGACGTCATGGCGACCTGGGGGGGGCTTTGTGTTTTGCCAGCGTCTCTGTGGGTGCATGCTAGTTCTGGTGTCTCTTCATGTGCAGGGCGAGGTGGTCGGACCGGGAGAAGGAGCGCGAGCAGACGGCGCACTGGAAAGGTTTGGCGCCGGTGTGCTTCCGGTAATGACGCGTCAGCTCGTCGGAACGAGCGAAGCGCCAGTCGCAGCTGTCCCACGTGCACCTGTACGGCTTCTCACCTGTGTGTGTGAGAGGGGGGGAAAGCCTGGATGAGTGTCGCTGCTTTGGGGAGAGAAGGAGTGATGACTGAGAACGATGAAGACAATGATTCACTCAGCGGGATCAGGAGGAACTAGAGGAACAGGTTCCCTGTCTGTCACATGCACTCATCACAGGTGCACACAGGTTCCCACGGCGGGCGGGCGGGCGGCTTTGTCTCCCTCGCTTCTTTGCATTCTGTTCTCTTGTTAATTTCTCTGTCACTCCGCATTCCGATAATCTTAAACTGCGACTGCCAACCGTTTGAGAAAACTAGTGCGACTTGTCTCCTCCGGCTCCGGATCTGTTTCGGCTCCTCCCGGGGTCACAGCTTACGTAAAGCTCAACCGACTCGCAGTCCCATCCGCTTGGCGTCTGTGGGTGTAAAACCTCAGCTCGCCCTCCACTCACACACACAGATTCCTGCGGGACGACCTGCTGGCAATCGGTGCCACAGCAGGAAGGAATGTGTGAGTGGTGACCAGCGACGGAAACCATGAACACAATGTGTCAATATTCAGCCTTCAGATCAATCCGATATTTACCGTTTGTCTGTAAGTTCTCTCATTTTTAATACAACACTTCATACTCTGTTGTCACGACGACCAAGTCAAGGAGTTTCCACTGGAAATCATCTCTACTGAACCAACAGACCCAAGGATCAACTCTCCACACTCTGTGTGTGTGTGTGTGGTGCACAGGTCACAAATTCAGTCACAAAGGAGGTGAAGACACACACACACACACACACACACACACACACACACACACACA